>VXBX01007989.1:519383-603099 GCA_013400415.1 Scytalopus superciliaris | reverse complement strand
TTTTTTATTTTATAATTATTTGTTTTATAGTATATTTTATAGTAGTAATTTTTATTTTATGTAGTGGGACCTTACCTATGACTGTTATAGTAGAGCAGATGGGTATTATACGAACCAAGGGCTCAGTTTTGGTGAGACTGTTTCTATTAAGTATGGTTGCTTTTTTTATTAACCCCTGAAGGGAAACAAAATGAGGCTGTTTATGGAATACTGGTTTTTAAGGCATCACATCTTAAAAAGCATAAAATAAGTCCATTTCATATCAAATGTAATAGTGAATGTTTGTCTTGAGCTTGCAGTGCTGTGCTGTGTGATGCAGTAGAGCGAGGTCGGTGTGTGAGGATGGCCTGTGGCCATCACAGGTCTCTGCTGTTACAGCCAGATTAAGTAGTTCTCTAAGACTGCCTTCCTTTGCCAAAGCCAGCAGAACCAGAGAACCAGTGTGCTGTTGAAACACAGATGTAGTTCTTTAAATTCCACAGGAAGGCTTTATTTAAAATTCTTGTGGAAATTGTGCCTATATTTAAGTGCCACTTCCCTGCACAAAGACATCCTGCTTTGTTTTCATAATTGCAGATTGTAAGTGTGAGTCACAAAATCTTGGGCCTCTTGATTCTCTCACCAGGGTAAAAATCACCTTATTCCTTGTCCCAGATGGTTTCTGCTGCAGGGCAATGTGGGAGGCTCTTAGGCCTGGGTAGGAGAGNTGAACTCATCAAAGCCACAAATACAACATCAAGGCTGTTCACTTCCAATCGTGCATTGCTGCAGTTACAGGAGGGATTGCATTGTTGTGCATCTATATGTGTGGGGCTGAATGACTGGGTAGAGATCTCCCATCTGTAATTTATACTGGTTTATAGTATANTTTAAGGCATCACATCTTAAAAAGCATAAAATAAGTCCATTTCATATCAAATGTAATAGTGAATGTTTGTCTTGAGCTTGCAGTGCTGTGCTGTGTGATGCAGTAGAGCGAGGTCGGTGTGTGAGGATGGCCTGTGGCCATCACAGGTCTCTGCTGTTACAGCCAGATTAAGTAGTTCTCTAAGACTGCCTTCCTTTGCCAAAGCCAGCAGAACCAGTGTGCTGTTGAAACACAGATGTAGTTCTTTAAATTCCACAGGAAGGCTTTATTTAAAATTCTTGTGGAAATTGTGCCTATATTTAAGTGCCACTTCCCTGCACAAAGACATCCTGCTTTGTTTTCATAATTGCAGATTGTAAGTGTGAGTCACAAAATCTTGGGCCTCTTGATTCTCTCACCAGGGTAAAAATCACCTTATTCCTTGTCCCAGATGGTTTCTGCTGCAGGGCAATGTGGGAGGCTCTTAGGCCTGGGTAGGAGAGTTCTTGGATCAGTCCTGAGTGTCAGTGGTGCCTCATAGGTCCTGGTTTTAGTGCCCAGTTCATGGGTGAGCAGTGGAGTTTGTTGCCCTGTGCCTCCTGTGTGTTCCTTGGTGAATGAGATTTGGATCACAGTGGATAGCTTTGGGGTTTTCCTGGAGGAAGGGCAAGTTCATGCTCTGGTTTCTGTTTTTCAAACTGCAATCACACCAGAATATTGTCATGTTTGGGAATGCAGAGGAGAGCCAGAGATTTCTGAAGAAATGCTTTTAGTTTATTAAAAACACAAACAACTGCCCCCATATCTCAATAACTAAACATTTTTTCTGGGAGGGAGAACATTGCCTTTACTGCTTACAAAGAAAAACGCTGTAATAATGCCCACTTACTAATACGATAACTTTCTTCTTTATGGATATGGAAATGTTCTTAGTCAGGACTCCGGGATTGAGATCTAAGGTCCTCTTTAGTGCTTGTTTGAAGAGCTGAGATCACCCTTCTTTTAACTTGTAATGTTACTACATCTTTGATTATGTTAATAAAACAACACTTGATGAATAGCATTCAATGCGTCATAAGGCGAGGCCTCAACATGAAAGTATTTATAGCATTAAATTTTAGATTTTGATCAGGCTCATGTTTCAAGTCACTTTGGACAGTTGCAGTCATTAAGATGGCAATCTGGACAGTTGATGTCACTCAAAGTAAACTGCAAAATATACTGTGAGTACTCGAGCAAGGAGTAAGGGAACAATTCAGATTTCTGTCCTGGCTTATCTCTGTTGATATAATTTGTTTTCCATCAATGGTTTAAAGTTCTGACTCAGTTTATTACCACTTTTCCAGTTCATGTAGCCTGTTTACAGATGAATGCGTCATCAAAATTGCCAATTACAGATTCACCCTTAGCATAGCTGTGGAGATCAGGGAAAAACCAAGATGCTATTCAGAGACTTAAGATTAAAGATAATGTTTTCATGCTGGCTTTTTGGCACCTGCAGTAGCAAAATACACGTCATGCTTTTGTAAGAGAATAAACACAGGAATCTAAGCAGAGATGTGTGCCCCATTAGGGTGAAATGGCATTCACACAGGAAGGTAAATTACACAGTAGGTCTCAGTGCCTTCTATATCACGTTTCTTTGGCCTGACTGTAATGTGCTTCAGGATAAACATGAATTCACTAAATTTAAAATGGCCAAGCTCCCTCTTCAGGTTCTCACCTGGACTGTAAGAAAATGGCTCTGAGTGTTTTCATTTTTTGATCAAGACTAAAGGCTGGATGTGTGTCACTGAGCATGCAAAACCTGCTTCTGCTGGAATAGCTTTCAGCAGTTTAATGACACACCTGGGGGTTCTGTCAAAAACATCATACAATTTTGCCCTTGCTGGGAGTATCCTCTACTTTTCCCTCCTCTTTCTATTAAACTCTCTGATTCTTCCATACCATTATAATAACTGTTATTCCAACAATTCAGAGATGTACCTTGTGAAGAAGCAGGGGTTTAGTCCTGCTGCTTACCAAAATGGGTGTTTTCAGATGGAGGTAAGGACAAGAAGTGTATGCAGCATCTCAGATGTTTCTTTACTGTCAGGTCTTCCCTGAGAAATCCCAGCATTATTTGCCTTTTAGTTATTGTTGAACTGATGTGCTTCTAGTGTTTTCTTAATTAACTTCAGAAATTTCTATGCTTAACAGTAGTAACTAATTTATAGCTCAGTATGGTATGTAGACTTAGGGCTGTTTTTTCACTATACACATTTATTTGAATTTATTGATGCTGAACTGATCTGCTTTATTGACGGATCACTTGGTACTGTGATACCATCTTCAGTTCTTTGTTGTCAACTCTGAGTACCTGAAATGAGAAAAGACAAAAGAAAAAAAATAAATTACTTCCTTTGTTACTTCAATACTCTCTTTGAATATTTCTGAAACTATAGCATTACTCTATTTCAGAGCCAGTCCCTGTGGGAACACTGTCTTATGTAGTTGAGAAAACTGCCTATTTCTATTCCTTGTTTTCTGCTTTGTAAGAAATAACACTGGTAAATCTGTCATCTTACCCCATGACATCTCAGAGTTGTCCAGGAACAGCAGTTGAAAGCCTTTTGAAAATCCAGTCTACAATTGTTCCTACTCTATTATCAAGGTTAATAGAACTTGATATATGCTACACATCACAACTAATAGTTCAACAATTAATTTTCAGTTTCCTTTAGAGGATTGTCTTCTTTCTGGAAATCTACTGATGCTCATAGTATCCATTTGGGTTTAAATGAGAATCCAGTGTTGTGTCCTGCCTCCCTTTGGGATCCATATCCCTGCCCCAGAAGCAGTGCCCAGTGCTGATATGCTGATCTGAATGCAAATTGCTCTTGCTACACTGATGGCTTAGGGTCCAGGGCAAGCATTATAATGGTACTACATTGTTTGGGGAATTGATGTGTTCTCAGGGACTGTTGTTTCGGTGTGCCATGTCCTTGCCATCAGATTTGACCATTGACGGCAGGCTGATTTTGGAAAACCGTTTTGTCAGGTGTTGTCCTATGAAAACCTGCTGCTTCAAATTAGTATTTTCTAAGTTCTAGGCTTTCTGAACCTGCTACTGAGGTTATGGGAACAGAGAGGGTAAGACCAATGGGACATGTGACATCCTTGAGTAAGCAGGCAGGACTAGGGAGCTGGGTAGTGCAGTTCAGTGTCAGACTTACCATTTTGATGATTTCCCTTCAGAAACTGAAATTTCACGTGGAATCCTGCTCACTCCTTACTGAACAACAAATTGTTGCTGAGACCTAGTTAGCTGAGAGATTTGTTTCTCATCACAAGCTTTGCAAAATTACTGGCACCTTATTCAAGAGTTTTGAGGGCTGATGCATTTGGAATTCACTCTGTGTGATCTGGCTGAGCTGAGATTTGGCAGCCTTGGAGCAGGGTCTAAGATGCATGGCTTTGATGCGGATTGGGATTAATTTTTTGTGTTTATTCTTTAACAGCCTGGTTGCTAATGGCTTTCCAGATGCAGCTGTGGCTGTAACTTGTAATGGTTTTGTGCAGCTTTGCAGGAATTGATTTGCTTGCTTGCTGTAAGGAGGCCTCCTGGAAACACACACCAGTGTTTCACAAAATGGTATGAAAATAAGCACAACCAAATGATAAGGGAAGATTTTGGTCAATGGCACTCAGAATTCGAGGTGACAGTGCTACGTGGAACAGAATGCCAGACTCTGTTTCAAGGATAAGGTACAAAACCTTTATCTGGGAGAGAAGGCTTGAGTTCTGTTGTAGTTCTGAAACTTCTGAGTGCGCTTTTACGACTGGAGGTTGGCCACCCAGGCTGGTTCTGTGCCTCATGTCAAATCCGTGTGTTCTTTAAAAATGGAACTTGAAAAGCAGACTTGCAGATGTGCACAAGAGGAGCAAAAGCTGATTGTTTAATGTGATGTGTTCCTTTAAGGTCCCCTGTCATGAACTTGATAACAAGCAGTAGGATGCTAATGAGGTTTTCTTGATAATCCAAAAGCAGCCTACCCTTTGGAGCCTCCAGCAGCTGGATAGGACATGGACCTGTTTGCTACAAAGCTGGGAATCCTTAGCACATCATGAGTGTAAATAAAAGAGAGTGCCTAATTCAAATGGTGGGGCATCCAAAATCTGGCTTTCTTGTCCAGACTTCTCTTTTCCCTGAGTTTAGCAGATGCTTCCTATTTGGTCCCACAAATTTGATTCATGGTAGTGTGAAAAAGCTTAAAACTAAACAAACAGTTCCCCAAACTAACTCCTCCAATCCCCCAAAAAGTTGAAAACAAAACAGCAACACCCACCCTCTCCAAGAAAGAAAAATTTTACCAGTTTAGACTTCAGTGGGAAACCTGACCTAGTGAAAAGGCACCTTTTCTCTCTGCAAATGAGTTCATTGTTTTCAACAGTGAACAACACAATTTGTGGCTGAGTATCCACCAGGAAAATGGAAAAATTTATCACAGCTAAGAAGTTACTGTTCTTGTAGGGAGACTTCAGAGTTTCCTACCCCAAACTGTGTCTCCTCAACTGAATGTTTTCTGTCTGTTAACACCTGCTCTGTCTGTGGGTTGGCTGCTGTGTCAAGCAGGATTGTTATGTGTTCATCAGATGCTCACTGTAGCAGGTATAAAGCTGTTACAAGAGAACAGTATTATGAAGTCAGTGTTTTCACCTGGACAGTTATCTAGGAGTGGCAGACAGCTTCTTATCTTTTGACATTACGTTATAGATGTAAATAAAATAACCACTGCTTAACATAATAGGATGTGCTTTGTTGCACACACTGTAAAACAGGTACTGCAAGAAGTCTCCCAGTTTTACCCAACCAGTGTTGCAAAAGGAAGTAGATGTGATATGTTTTCACATTTGTTAATTCCCCCTCTGTCCCCACCTGAGGAAATGGAGTCTTTGGAAGGTAACAAATTGACCAGATCTCTCAGCTGATGCGAAAACAGACATTGAGTATTCCTGAATAATTGCAATTTCTTTTGATGGTATTTGGTCCAAACTGGGAAGATTGCCAGCTCTTCTTTCTATAGTATCTGCCCTGAAATGATGAACTAGGATATCAGCTATGCATTGATTTTTAAGATACATGCTATGAACTATTTCCCTGTAATCTGGCTAGTTATTTCTCTGTGGGAAAGTCTTTAATTTCCAATGAGATAAGACTCTCTGTAATTCCTGGCATAAACTAATTCCTTTAGATAATCTGTTACTCTGAAAGCATTGCTTTTGCCATTTTAGTCTTAAAGATTTATGATTTATCAGGGCCTTTCTGAGTTTTTAAGAGATATTTTCATGAAGTTAGGTAATATTTTAGCTAGATTTGGATTTTGAATACAGAATTTAGAAAGCAACAATAAATTTTCCATTTCCCAGCCACAGAAGGGCAGAAAACAAATTTATTTATTCCCTGTTTATGGCCAGCTCATATTTCACCTGAGGCAATAAAAATACAGAGTTCACTTCTTCTCTTTTGGCAGAGCAAACGATATGGAAAATTGAATCTCAGCTTCCATAGCAGGGAGAATACAACTTTTTGTTTGTTTCTTTTTGTGGAGTTTTTGTTTATTTTTTATATGTATTTTTGTTTGTGTGGGGAGGGGAGTTGTTTGTTTCAGTAGCTTCTGTCTACTAAAATGAATCTGGTGTTTAAGCAACTCTGCATTCAGAATGGGCAGGTGGCACACAAAATACCAAGCAAAAGCTTGTGGAGCATTTTTCATGTGACACAGTCTTCTGCTCATATGCTGAAGGAGAATCCCCTCTTGTAGGTAACAATTCTCCTGCAGACAGTTCTAGCTGAATGCTGAAAAGCTAATGGGAAAGAAGAAACAAATGAACAAACTGCCAAGAAAAATCTCTCCCCTTTTGTATTTTATCTGCTGGGGAAAAAAAAGAAGCTTCCCAGAATTTTTACCTGAGGTTTATAAAGGAGAGTGAAAGGGAAAGTGTCTCCTGTATTTTTTGAGGGAATTGTTCTGAGGAAAATAATGACTGCTCTGGTTGTGCATTGCAGTGGAAATGAAGGGAACAGGCCCAGACTGAGTATAAAGAAAACAGTTATGCTGTGCATTTTTTGAACTGGCAGCCACATAATAAGGAAAATGTGACAGGATTTTCTAAGGCCAATAATTTTCCTTTATCCAGTAGCTTAAGTGGAGAGTAAAAAGTAATTATTATGTGTAAGATAACTAGCTTAAAATAAAAGTCTAAGGCTGAGAGTTGGTGGCAAATATTCTGAACACTTTTATGGCAAAATCTGTCAAAGGCCTCGCTGATGCAGACGAGATGGATTTCAGTCATTTGGGGAACCTGATGTTATCAGCCTTAGCCCACGTTCTTTTTGGCTGCCACTTCTTACTGGTTTTTCCCCCTCTGTATCACAAAATCATAAATTAATTCTAATAGGAAGGGACCTGAAGCTCTGGTCCACCCTGCTTCTCACAGCTGGGTCCATGTTGCATTCAGGCCAAGAATAACCTCTCTGAGGTTCTTTATTCTGGTGAATCTCATTATGCTTGCAGTGATTCCTTGCTCCTCCTGCCCCAGTCCTCACTGTTGTCACTTATTTACCATCCTCACATCTCAGTAAATGAGTGAAAGACCAGAATCCATTAACCTCTTAATACAGAGCTACAGTTAGCTGGGAATGTTCTTCCAGCATGCTGCGTTCACTAAAACTGAAATTCCTAAAAAGCACTGTAGAGGCGAGGGATGTGTGCTGATTAATTTATGGGTTCTTGGATCTGTCTGGAAGCACTTGCTGTATTAAGTATAAATGTATTTAAAATGTATTAGCTGCTTTTTAGGGCAGTTTAGCCAAGCTGGGTGTAAAAAGCAGGCCCCTTCAAATACTCATGGCTGTGGAAGAGGAAAAGGGAACTGTTCATCAGTCCCTGTGTTTGTGATCAGATATGAGAGACTGTAGAATCATAGAGTGGTCTGCACTGGGAGGGACCTTAAAACTTACCTGGTTCCAACCCCCTGTGCCACAGGCAGGGACACCCTCCACTAGACCAGGATGCACACGTACCATGAGGATTTTAGTATCAGTAACTCATATTGAAGTGCCAGTGTGTGCACTAGCTGAGACAGAAAAAGGTTCTGTATGCCACTGTTGCCCTGTCTAGACCAAATGGCATTTTGGCCATTGTTATCAGGGGTTAGCATGGTCAGAGTAAGGTGGAAGGGGTGTACTCCATTGCACTTCAAGAAGCTGGAGTTGCTGAATTCATTAGGAAGGCAAATTACACTGTATTTTGGTTGTAGCTAGTTTGGTGGAGAGAATGTTCTTTTATGAAAGAATGGTTATTAACATAATAATTATCTAGGTTATTAACATTTTAATTATCTAGGTTCATAGCTGAGACATGGCTAGTTTGAGTAAAACTTGCTATGTTCATTCTGCAAGTCAGTAGCAGTAGAAGAGGGTGGGGGTATATTGCAAACATGATTTGTGGTTATGGTGATTTCCAAGGATTAAACAAGAATGCTCTGTTTTGTTTCCTTCCTCGTTGTCTCCTCTCTCCTGTCCTGCTACCATTTCCAATTCATTATTTTTCCCTTCTGGTCCTACATAGTCAGCAGCATATTACAGACTGTTGGAGAGTAATACTTATTGGCCTCTGTTTTCAGAGCTCTCCAAGCTTGGCTTTTGTAAAGCTTTAGGAAAGGAGAGAAACTTAAACATGCTGAGAGTCTAAGATCATGCTTCCTTCATTTCCCCAAGATCCTGGAATACATCTGGATGCCAAATGAGGAAGCTGACAACCCAGGAACCCATCTGTAGGCTGGATTTTGTGCCCAGGAAACTGAGGGCAAGGGTTGAAGCACAAACAACATCTCAAACCAACCAAATCTTATTGTGTAATCATGTTAAAAGGAACGAAGGAAAGAAATTAAACTCTGGAAAGGATTAATATTGCTGTAAGAATTCTCACTCGTGCAGGGAGAGAAATTTTCTGTAATCTGAAACCTTCATCAGTTAAACTGATAATTTTGGGCTGCCAACTCTGTAATTAATAGATACTGCCTTCAGAAATATTCTGGTTTTCAGAGTGTGTTTGGTGGTGAGGTGGCAGGGGATTTTGAGTGCATTTGGTTTTATTGTGTGGGCTGTTTGGGTTTTTTTCTTAGCTTTCTTGAGTTTGAATACTAACGTTTTGGAATCATTCATGCATATGTGAATGAAAATGAACCTTAAGGAAAGGCTGCCAGCTCAGTCAATACTTTTTTCACCCTAAGGTAAAATCCAAAAGAAATACACACTTCAGTTAGTGTTTTCTGGGAACAGAACTGAAGCCGGTGTTTCAGACTACAGGTTGAAGGTTCTAAAAACATAAAGTATTGTCTCTTTTCCCTCAAAAATAATCTATAGGGACTAGCACAGATAACGATAGATCCTGAAGAACCTTGCCTGAGGGGGTGCCTTTATGCTATTCCCTCTTTCCACTGCCCACAATCATCTTCTATCCGTATTCTTCTGTTGTCTCCTGGCTTTGTCTTGCAGCCTGCGGCTCCCTGTTTGAGACAGACACTGTATTTCTGCACTCATGTCCCATGACACTGGATACTCTTAGATTTTACTTTTTTCCCCAAGTTAGCCTACTGTTTCCTGGAACACTCTGGCACATTTTGCAGGTGTGTTCTTCTTTCAGAGAAATCTGTCCTTGCATCCTAGTACCCATTACATGGGGCATAGCTGTTAACTCCAGAGACTCCTCATGTGTGCCTCTTCCCACATTTGATCTCTCTTGGCATCACAGGGAGGGAGATTGAGGTTCAACAGCATTGCAAAAGTCTTCCACAAAAGTAATTTTATCTAGGACCTGAAAACAGCAGCCTTTGTACCCATTTGTCTGTATCAATTAATTTCTGGTCTCTAGAGGCAATTTGTTTAAGTGTTTCACATGCTCATAATGAACAAAATAGTCTTTTTTTTTTTTTCCTCTTCCATCAAGTCCTAAGTTTCCTTTGCTTTTTTTGACTATTCTTTGAGTCTTGTTCCATAATTTTCTCAGGAACTGAGGTGAAGCCTGTAGCCTTCTGGGTCCTCCTTGCCTTTTTTTAGGTGGGCACAACAGTAGACATTGATGCCCTTTTTATGCTATGTGTCTAAAACCAGAGCATTTTGGAAGCATTAATGCATTTGAGTAAGTAGCAGCTGACTGGGAACTCTGCCTGTCAGTACCACTCTTAGTCTGAGACAGAATAGCAGCGTTGTCAGATGGATTAGCAACAAACAATTAGAAATTATCATCTAGTTTCTTAGTTTTGGCAGGTAAAGTATATTTAGTTAATACACCCAGAGAAGGAAGGGTATGCATTTTCCTTGTTCTGAGTAATTTTTCTCCACTTTTCTATTAACTTAAAAATTCTTCTCTTGAAATTGCCAGGGACTTGGAACATTAAGTGATTACCAGTCATTTAATTTTTGAATAGTGACTAAAACACTGTCTTGCTTGTAGAATGTAGATATTATATTAAAGGAGTCATAAGTGCCAAGAAAGTCTATTTCATAAGATTGCTCATGGAGATTTGGCCTCGAGTATTGTCTGAACTTCAGTATGCAGCCAAAGGGTGGGAATTAAATGTAACTTTTCTTTTTAATATGAATACAGGAGGAGTGACAACAGGGAATTGTATATTGGGACTGACACTTCCCACTTAGTCATCTTGTTCTCTTAACTTTGGCACTGAGACTTGCTAAACCTAAGTATGGGTATCATTAACAATTATTTGCTGTCAGACATCTTGGTGTTCATCAAAGCAATTGTGAGTCTGTGGGAGTGTGCTTTTTGCCATCATAGGTAGTACCGTTATTGGAAAACTTGGAATCCTTTTCTGAGTAGTACTCTAAGGTACCACATTCAGGGAATAGGAGTCAGCTGAAAGGAAGCTGACTTTCTGTGTAAAGTTTCTTGGGTTCCTGTCCCATCATGCCAACAGAGGGTAAAAGGTAGAAGTCATTTAGGTCAGGGTAAAATAGCACTGCATACATTCTTAATTTTAGGTTTAAGGCTTACAGAAAAGTATGTTTTATTTTCCACTTTGTCTTCAGGAGACCAAACTGAGTTTTCTACTGCTTCTTCACATACTTTATTTTTTAGATTTCTAGTAATTATTTCTTTTGGGTTTATTTGTGGGTTTTTTTTTGTTTAATAATGTCTCCATTCAGTTCACTTTTTGGTGTTTTTTTTTGTTTTGTTTTGGTTTTTTTTGTTTGTTTTTTTTTTTTAGCTGAGCATTTATAAAGTGCTTCAGCTGAGGCCTTATCAGTGCCAAGTGGAGTGGAAGGGCATCACCTGTCTTTTTCTTAGATGACATTCAAAGGAAGAGGTATTGATTTTGTCCCAGAGACAGTCTGAGTCATGGCTTTGTCAGACTGCTTTATTATCCTTTGGTTAGCTCGGCTGAGATATGATTTTTGGCCATTACACTAACACCAAAGTCCCAGAGGAAAATCAGAAGGTACAGTGCACCACTCATGATAATTGCTGCGGAGACTGTGGCAATCCGGCAATTTCTTTAAGCATCTATCAGTCCACTGTTACAATTAACTCCTGCACTAGACATTGACTCATGACAGAGAGATGGTATATCATCCCAATCTTCCTCTTCTGCTTCAGAAGGTAGGGTGCTTGGATGAAAATCAGAAGTTGACCAAATGCATTTTGTACAGGACGAGGAAGCATTTGTAAGACAGATACAGGCTAAAACAATCTCAGCTGGACCATGATTGGTGCTGATTTCTTTTCCCTTAGACCTCCTAAGGAAATAAATGTATAAGCTTGTTTGTGCTTTGGGAAAACTAAGTTAAGCGAGTTGTTATTGATTGTGAAAGACCTCTTCTGGGAAGAGCTTCAGACCATTTTGAGAGGCTGTGAGTTGACTGTGGGTGTTTCAGGTCTGCTGCTGTGCAGTATCTGTGTGTGGGGACAAGGTCATTTGTTCTTGTTGTGTGTGCACATTATTTGTGCATTGTCATGCTGGCGAGAGCTTGGGAATTTCTGACATACTTACGGCATTCCTCAAGTGACCCCCTTGGTGTGGCTGTGTAGGGATGTAGCAAGAACAGATGTTGCACAGGTTTTCTGTGGATGGACAATATAAAGGTAATAAAATCTGCTTCCATCTTTGTCTTCCTTGAAACATGGTAACAGGATAGCACTGTTTCCTTTGAAACAGGATAACACCACAGTCTAATTTATATTCCTGGTGCTCTTTGGAGCTTTAATGATATGACTAAAAAATGAATTAAAAGTAGTCTTACCAGTCTGAAAGAAAGCTGCAGATGGGAATCTCAGGCCACAATATACAGGTCTAATTGCACTTCTGTTGAGCATCTCAGCCCACGTTTGCTATTCCATACAAGTGTTGTTTTGGTATCTCTTAGAAGGGGTTGGGAACTGGGAACTTCCCACCATGTGTTCCATTCATACAGTATTTCCATTTAACCACATGCAATTTTTTTTTAAAACTCATTTGATATTCCTATTCCACTAAATAACCAGTTAACTGTGTTTTTCCATTATGGAGATTTTCCTTGGTAGGTCTCAGAAGAGCCCTGCCTTTCTGTTTACATGGGACTAAGCCCTTCAGTTGCTGTCTTTGCTGAACAGTGAAGAATAGTGTATTCTTCACACAAAAATGCTCAAAATGAAGGTTGTGCTATCTACTTCTGTAGTTACTTCTGCCAATGCTCAGATAATGTGAAACCCAACAAAATGGCGACCTGTATTCCTTCATTTTAGACATAGCTGTGGCAGCAAAAGTGGGGTTTTATTCATCTTTTCTCCTGCATTCTGTGCACATCAGCCCTCTCACGTCATCAGCCTCTTTCAGCGTTGTGCACATTCCAGAACTGGTTTGTTTGGAAGTCTCCCACTGTGCAGGTGCACCGGAGGAGCTTCCTGGAAATTGAGAGATAAGTCACTGACCTGCACAGCACAGGTTAGTGCCTGGAACATTTCTGCACATCTTACTTGCCCCTTTCTGTCGCAGCCGGGTGTGCTGTGTTTGGCGTGGGTGGAGCTGCAGTATTCCCAGCCCTCTGAGTGCCCTGTTCCCACGCAGGTGCTGGTCTGTAAGTACAGGTACTGGACATGCACAGACACAGCCAGCAGTGCTGACTAAGTCACCAGGATTGCACTTCTGGTATTCTGCTGAGCTTGGAGATTGGACCTGGAGAGGATATGGGCATTCCATGTTCACAGAGCATTCTGTGACGTAGCAAGTCTCATAAACTGAATTGGAATTCATGTTTTTTGCATAGGCAGAATCCCAAGATACTCATGCAAGACCCAGTTAGTAATTTAGTATTACCTAACTGTGTTTTATCTGTCCGAGTTGCTGTGATTGTCCAATTTATTGTATAACATAAAATGTAATTTAATACTGATGTAGGGACTGGCAGTCATATGAATTAACAAGAAATGTGTAAGCTCTGAATTAATTCATGACTTGGTGCAAGGGAAGTTTCACAGTGGTACTTCTGAAGAGGGAGCAAATCTATTGCCTTCACATTGTGCATTTCTAATGTTCTTGTATTACCTTCTCCTGAGAGACAAAGCAGATTGTAGATCTGTATAGCAAAGGAAATTCCATACTAACACCAATATAGAAGCCTTTAAGAAGTGTTTAAGCTTTAAAGCTATAAACATGCTATATTTTAAAATTCATTTTATGGTATTGCCCTTTGTACCATAATTTAAAATTTATATTTACATTACTTTGCCTGAAAAATAGGAATATGCCCTTCTGTATTTGTGGTATAGATGGCAATAGTAACAAGGCACATAGTTGCTCTCTAAGTCTTGGCGTTGCTGTCTTCACGCTTGATCTGAGCCCTTACTCATGTCTGTTACCCTTTGGCTTTCAGACCAATCTTTCTTACTGTAGCACAGTATATTCTCCTTCATCTCTGTCCTTCCTGCTGATGTGTTTTTGGTTTCTTTCCTTCTGTTACGATATAACTGAGTATCAAAAACTGATTTATTAAGCACAAATACAACTTTACTATTGCCATTTGAAAAATGTTGAGAAAAATGTATGTTCAGAAAGACAGAGGGATGGTAATTTATTTAAGAAGAATTGTGTAATTCTCTTTTGAGTGGCACCCTTCTGCATTTGTCTGCATTTTCATTTCTCACCATATCAGCCCAACAGTTGCTTTCATCAGTCTCTAAGCAACCATTTTCTCCTGGTGCTTTCCTCTAGAGAAATCTTTGCTCTCTTCTAATGTTTCAGATTTTCATGGATGACTTAGAAATGCTAATGTTATGGCATATAAACCAAGGGTGTATGCAGTAATACAGCAAATATATTGCTATAAATAAAAAGAAATATGAATTGTATGGAGGATATGTAATAAGTATATATTTTGTAAAGATGATGCATGTTGCAAAAATTTAATTATTAGTAGTATAATTTTAACACCAGGCAAAAATATGGCTTTTTCTGTTCAAGTAGGAGTTTGATTTAGCATGAGCATCCTAACACATCAATGTAAAAGAAGTTAGTTTTGTTTTTGGGGCAGTTGTTTGTCATTGGAGACTCATCTCATTATGGAAACTGTTGACAGAGTGGCTTAAGAAGGTTTCATCAATAAAGGAGCAGCCTTAATACTTTAAAATTTTCCTTCATTCTGCAAGTATTCACTTCATATGTTAGGTTTTGGGGGTTTCCTATCTTTATAACACTTTCTGACTCAGTATTTTCTTGTTGCTATTGCTTCTGGCAGAGCATTTCTGGACCTTTGTGTGCTAGGAATCAATAAGTTGTTCTAAGAATTTGAGGGAAGTTCAGTGTAGGTTTGGTTTTGTAAGTTTTTCACCCGAGCTGTGTTGGCTGGTGCATTTTAACAGGGGAAGAAGAGAGTGCAGTCAACTCCGTGTCTAACTGGTGTCTGGCTGTGTGAGAGGCGCCATCTGAAGAGAACTGTTGTTGTGTTTGCAGAAAGCCATATTCTGGAGGATGTGAACAAGTGTATCATTGCCCTGAGGGAGCAGGACGTGGACGGATTGGATCGGGCAGCGGGTGCGATCCGAGGACGTGCCTCCAGAGTCGCTCACATTGTTTCGGGCGAGATGGACAATTACGAACCAGGAGCTTACACTGAAGGGGTCATGGCCAATGTTCACTACTTGACCAAGAACGGTAAGTCTGATTTCTGAAGTTTTTACAGTACTGCAACTTTTCCTTTCTGTGCCACATGTGAAGTGAATCCTGTGGTTCTCTGATCCGATGCGCTAATGATTCACACTGCGGTCTCTCCGTTCAGCATCCTGTCTAATTATGACGATACCATGTAGTTAAAAAACAATTTTTAAAATTTTATTTGAATTGCATGGTCTACTTGAGGCTTTTTAAATTATGGAAAGCTTTTACTGGGGTTCTCAATGAAAGTAACAATGTGTGGAGGAGACTTGTAACTAGTGAGGCAGCAGATTTCTGTGCTGTTGCAACTGGCCTCAGCACACCTGCTCTGAGCAGGGGAAAGGCAAACTCAGGCAAAGAGAAGCCAGGGGCACGATTTGTGTCTATTTCCACTTTAAAGACTGTTGAGCAGTGGTTGGATATCTTTAAATATTTCAGTTCTACTAAGCAAATTAAAAACTACCTGAAATGGTTAGTAGTTTCTCCTTACTGTTTCATTAAAAGAGAGGGTATCCTATATTGGAAAGTGCCTGCACTGGCCATAGGGGTGTAACTGCACTGTACTAGAGATGGTTCCTGTTACTTACATAAAGGAATCTTGGGCCTTTCATAGTGTATACTTAATAATAAAAGACATTAACTGTGGAGCTCCCAGGATTTCCATGTTTTCAGTGTTTGCAAGTCTAATAGTTAGGCAGTCAAACTGCTCTTAAGAAATTTTCTGGCAAGTCAGCACATCCCTGGAATATAGGATTTAGCTTCATGAACTCAGAAGTCTAAATCCTAGCTCTGTCAGTCTAAACAAATGTCTAGTACCTTACATTTGACTGACATTTGCTTTATTTTACCTCAAGAAAAGACAGGAATTTTGTCTGAGCTCTTTCTTGACAAGTTCAAATATGTCCAGGACAGAACTACCTTCATGTGAACAAGAGTAAACAGACATCACAGTGAAGTGTCTAAAGGGACAGAATAATGAGAAGAGTTGCCTGTTTTTTATCTTATTTTCTGATATTTTGATGAGGAAAATCTGAAAGTCTTCACTATTATATTCTTTTTTTTGTGACTTGTGGAAGTACTGTGACAAATACCAAGGGAAGGAGCATAGAAAAAGCATAGTTTTGATTATCCTGTTAAAACTGAGCCCATCTTTCTTGAAACCAATAGTGTTTGAAGACATTAGGAGTTGACACTGACATGTGTTCTGTTTCCTTGCTTCAACAGTAATGTATATAATGTACCTAAATCTGTCTGTCTACAAAAGACAGGGAGACATAAAACAGGTTTTGGTTGGAATGCTTGCCTGTGTCAAGGGACATCAAGCATGTGACATCTCAAATGACTTTGCAGTACTTCAAGGAATCCACTGTCTTTATGTTATTCAATAGGAGTGGAAAAAAGAAACATGTACTTTTTATTTTCACCTGTATTTATATGATCTGAAATGAACAGACATGAAATCATGTGAGGGCTTTTTCATTACTTGATAGTTTTGTTTCATTGGTTTGTTTTAACTTTTTCAGCTTACAGGTGAGATGCAGGTAGGCTGCAGCCCTCAGGTGTAACCCAAACCATTCTGTCATAGCAGAGCCTTTCCTGTGCCTGCTGATTGCAGGGTGACACTTGACTAGGAGAGAGCTGTGGTTTATGCTGCCATGACCACCTCAGTGAGCTTTACACGAGTAACCTGGGGCACTGAGGTGCATCCTTTATGCCTGATAAAAAGGTCAAGTGTTACTGAAGAAAAATCATTGCAGGCAGAGTATAGAATTAGTGAAAACCAAATTACAGACTAGTAACACATAGTACATGGAGTAACAGAAATAAAAACAAGAATGAAAGAGAGAATGAGAGCAGAAATAGGAAGGATGCAGATTGGAGGTAACAAGAAAGAGAAAACATGCATAGAGAGGAGCAGATACATTTACTGTTTGTTAAAACAAAGGCTGAGGTTAAATTGCAGAACATATGTTGAGGTAATTTATGAGAGAAGAAAGAGGCTTAATTCTCTGCATTGCTGTATGCAAGAAAACAGCATAAGATCACTGAATCTGTCTCTTCAGCTGGAAGACATCAGACGTATTTGAGATGAAGTGAGCTATTCAGCAGTAATATCATAATAGTGCTGTACAATGAGTATTAAAAGCTGGAGCTTAATTTTATTGTTCTGTTGTCCTGTTTACATACAAGCTGTTGACAGCCAAATGGATCTCTACAGCACCGTACAATGGCATGTCTGCTTTCTCAGGCTTCTTTATGCTCTTCCTCCATTTTGCCCCTTCCCTTTCCCTGAACAAGAAGAAAGACCCCAAGCCAACTAACATCAAGGCTCTGTAGAAGTATCATTTAAGGTGTGGAGTTGAGCTTCTAGAAGTTGGATAGTACTGGAAGTGAAGTTGTCTTTGCAGCCTTGATTTTCCTTGATTTGCACTCTGGGTGTGCATGACAGGCATTAGGACATTGTGGTTATGTGGTCATACAGAGTTGTTACAAAACAGCTGCTTTATTCAGGTCACTGGATGGACCTGCTTTAGACATATGCCAGGGTCACATTTTAGAGGAGGCTGGTGTCCAAAGGCTCCATTTGGAAAGTAATGGAGCAGAAGACTGCAGGAGGAGAATATATGATCTCATACTAAGGACAGTTATGGATGGACTTGATGATCTTGGTCATTTTGTACCTAAATGATTCATTTGCTCCACCAAGGTCTGTGCAGAGGTCCTGCATGACACCAAGTTCATCAGGCTGCAGCTCACTGTGGGGTGTGGGGTGTCCCCCAGCCCCTGGTCTGAGCGAGCACTGTGCCAGCAGTGTCCTTGTTCTACACCACAAGGACACTGGGACATGCTCTGTCCCCTCTCGGGCTCAGGTTTCAGTGGGAAGAGCGTGTTGGTAGGAAAGAGAGGGACAAAGCATTCCAGCCAAGTCACTGTTAAGTCAGCATTGAGGATCATGCCCTGGAAATGCTGCCCCAGGGTCTGTAGGAAACCTTCCTGGACCACAAGAGAGAAC
Organism: Scytalopus superciliaris; assembly: GCA_013400415.1. Lineage (NCBI taxonomy): Eukaryota > Metazoa > Chordata > Aves > Passeriformes > Rhinocryptidae > Scytalopus > Scytalopus superciliaris. The sequence continues at coordinate 585,049 of VXBX01007989.1, read as the reverse complement.
AGTGTTCAGTCCTGTGGCCTGAATACCCTGTGAGGGCAGTGGGTTTAAACCAGCATTTCCTATTTCTTTTCACATGTGTAAAGGTAGTTGAGCTTGAGGCTGTGTTCTGGGCTAGGTAAGACTGAAACATCAGTACAGATACCTCTATCATTCCTAATGTCTGGCACTATTGATTAGATGGAAATATGCAGATTGTTATGTTTTGATAGGGTTTGTATAGTGTTGCATGAAAGCAAAATGAAACCATAAGGTACTGCCACTTCAGAACTGTACTGTATTTTTAAATATCAGTCTGCTCTGTTATTTTATGGCCTGCTAGAATCTACAGCAGTTAAATTGCTGGCTTGAATTTACATTATGGCAGGTATCTGTTGGTATAAGTAAAACCCCTGTATTGTAAATGTGGTCTGCAGTCTTGCTTTCATGCCAGAGTGTAATGATATACATACAAATCCTGTAATTATTTAGATCTAAAGATCTTGTGAAAAACAAGGAAAAGGGTGGGGACAGAGATTGTAAGTATTTTATCTGTCTCAAGGAACTAGTGGAGGTATCTTTCTCTGAATTATATGTTTTGAGTCTGTTTTTATTCTAGTAGTGCTGATGGAATTACAGAAAACCATTGTCCACAGCTTCTTATGACTAGTGTTATGAAATACCTTGTAATTCACATATAGATCTTAACTCTTAAATTTAGGAATAGTGATGAAGATCTGTTTGGAATTAAACCCCAATTTGTCTGACCTCAAATTAAGGGTCAGCTGTAGGCATTTTTGTGAGATAGTACTGTTTTTGCTTCCTTGGAAGTATGGATGAGGACAGTTTAATCTCTGAGGCAGAACGGTGACATCAAATGTGAAATTTAAAATGAGTCTGTAAATCTCTTTCTATAGAAAAAAAACGGTTTATAAACCTGTGTCCATAACTGTGAATTCCACATACTTTGGCAGTATATGAGGGACATTAATTAATTTTTCTACAAATGCTTATACACCCAAAATTGTGTAGTCTCATTGGAAGTCATTAAAGCTGTTACTCATTTGATATTTATCATGAACTAAGCAGTGTAGTAGCTAAATTGACTGGGATATAATAGTTTGAGATGGCTGCTCTTCTCATGGGATACCTGCAATGTTACTCGTAATTTGGGATGCAAGGGCAAAATCTGTAAGATGTGGTTTTTATTAAGTGAATAATCATCTGGGTTAAGTACAAGTTGCAAATGTCTAAGTTTTTAGACATTATGGAGTGAGGGAAAACCTTATATCCAAACAGTCTCCATGACTTACTCACACAGCTTGAGAAGCTTTATGGATGGGTATTAAAAATATTGTGGTTTAACCTCCTTCTGCAACTGAGCACGGCACAGCTGCTTGCTTAGTCCCCCCCAGGAGGGTGGGAGGAAGAGAAGTGGAAGGGTAGAAGTGAGAAAACTTGTTAACAACATCTTATTAATTTAAATGAAAGAAGAGATTATTAATAAGGGATGCAAATCAAAACAATTGGTCACCACCAACCAACCAGTGCCCAGCCAGTCCCTAAGCAGTGGGTCCCCAGCCCACCTTCCCCCAGGTTTATGTGCTGAGCATGACCCCATATGGCCTGGGATATCCTGGGGTCACGTGTGATCCAGCTGTCCTGGCTGTCCCCTCCCAGCTCCTTCACTCTTGGGGTGGGGTGAGGGGCTGTAAAGGCCTTGGGTCTGTGAAAACATCCTTGAACTATTGAGGCTGTTTCCAGAACAACACCAAAACACAGCCTCTTACATGCTGCTGTGGAAAGAAATTAACTCTAACCCAGCCAACACCAACACACACAGTCTTAATTCTTTGGGGGTACCAAGGGAATTTGTGAGCTCCTTGAGGGTTATGTAGGCCTGTCACTTCTAAGGAAAGATTCTTCTCCAATTTCAGTCGTTAATGCACAGCCAGTTCGTATGTTCTGTTACTGTGTCAGTGTGAACAATTCTTTGCCTCCATCTTGGTTAAAACCAGTTGGCCTCAGTGGGCCAAGGTCATTAAACTTTTAGACCTGTTCTGGAGTCTCTGGGTTTGTGTTCAGTGATTTTCTTTAAAACCATCGTGAGTTTCAGTTACTTTTTTGGCAGCGTTCTAACATCATATTGTGTGCCAGTATGAATGAATTTATTTATTTACACTAATGAATTTATTTATTTGCTCATTTCTCAGTCCCAAGATTGCTGTTCTGGCCACCTTCCAGTCTGCTCTCCCTTCACAGCCCTTTCATTGTGATCAGTTGTGTAGCCTCCAAATTAATACTGATCTGCTACACCTGAAACAGAGCTTTCCTGTACAGTACTTTATTAAATGATTCTGCAGGGTGGATTAAATCTACTGCATTGCTTTTCTCTGGGAAAAGGTAATTTATCTTAGCAATAAAAAGGCAGTGGTGTTATCTGATAGAAGCTTCCTTCCATCTTGTGCTTTTTATTCAGCTTTTCCATTTCTGCATGCCTGTGTGCACAGGCTAATGACTGCTCCCCTTGCCTTTTTCTAACACAGCTTACAGGTTTGTCACCAGAGCGTATGTGAAATTACTGGCAGTTTCCTTTGTCCACTGCCTTGATTTTTCCGCAGTAGGAATTGCCTGCTCTTGCAGTTGAAGAATGTTATGCTCTCTCTCACCCAAAACACTCCCTCCCAAGGGGAAATGCAGGAGGGCTTTGCAGTGTGTTTTCTCCCACCCGCTCTGACATTTGGTATGTACTTTGCTGTCTTTTGGCATTGCCATCTAAGCCAGAATGAGGAGAGAGGGGCACCTCCAGAGACTGCCCTGGCTTTTCCTGAGATACATCTTCAGATGAAATCCTTAGGATGAATCTGGTGTTGCAACTCCCTCCCTCTTGTTGTAGTACAAAAGATAACAATATGACCAACTTTAGTTTATATCATTTATTTTGGGGCAGCTAAAATGAGGTGCATACAAAAAGCAGAAGTTTTTATTAATTTAGAAAGACAAATGTTTTTAATGATAAAATATTTTTCATTGCTTGTTCATCACTCAGAATGAGACTTAGAGATAACACTTGCTCTTCCAGTCTGTTTAGTATTCAGAGGTTTTTACCTTTGCTTCTGAAGGCCGAAGACTGATAAAGAGGAGTGAGTCTTTTCACTTCAAAATATATTAAAAAAACAAAAAAAATCCTCAAAACATTTGAGAAGAACTGGAGAGACTTAATATGCAAACTTTTGGAATTGGTGAACTTGTGAAATTGGTGCCCAACTCAGATAAGGAATAGCTTGTAAGAAACTATTTGACAGGGAATTATTGCAAGAGCTAAGAGGGAAAAAATATTAGACAAGAAAAACGCTGTGGGTGTTTGCATTACTGAACCTAAAACACTTTCTGTTTATAGTCACATGATGATTACAGGACTGTAATAAGCAGTAACCCTTCATTCTTGTGGCTGTTACTCTGTTACAGAGCCAATAACATCCATTTGGTTGAGTCTGCAGCATTTTTTCTGTAAGGCTCTGTTCTGATCCTTCTGTGAAATTCTGTTAAAAATGTTGGCTTTAAAACTGTGTTTAGCTTCCAGTGTGAAGAATGTTCTAACAAATAGGAAGTACCAAAATTTTTTTGTGTTCCACGTGACCAAAAAAATCATCCCTAACATAATGCCATTCCTTTTTGCCAGTTTTTTTTTTTCCCCCCTTCAGCTCAAAAATAGCTTTGCTTCACTGTTAATAACAGCAATGTCCATGCTGATTATAAACACTGTGTGGGTGTTGAAGATGCCTCTAACTACACATTTGTTTGCTTTAAAATGCTGTTGCAGGTAGTGATCTTGTAAAGTGCTGAGGAAAAGCTGCTCTTCAGTGCAGTGTTCCCACATGCCTTGCTCCCTGACCGCTCCAGAGTGCCCGCTGCGCACTCGCTGGGTAGGGTAGTCCTTGGGCACACAGTCTCCAAGAACCTTCTTCCTTCCCAAGAGAAGAGTTAGTAAGAGCAGCATTTAAAACCCAGCATTAGTACAAAATAGGTTTAAGTTTATGAAGGCAATAACTTTATTTTCACAGTGTTCAATTCAGCGTGGTGCTTTTTCGGTTGTCAGATCATTTTCCTGAATTAGGGTTGGAAAAATGTTTCTGTTGCCTGCACGCATTTGGTGCTCGTGGTCTTGTTCCAGCTGGCTACATGGGGAGAGGGGAGGCAGTCAAGGGCAGGGTCTCTTGGTTGGTGGAAGTAACTGAAAAAGGAAGGATATTGTGTGAATTTGGAGTCTGGATCCCGTGACAATGAATTTGCCGTGTCCATTGGTGAGGCCTGGTTTAGCTGGCCTTGGGAGCAGAGTAAGCCTTCCTCAAAGTAGGAACACCAGTGGTGTCTCTGCTTGTGGGTTCCTACAGGGAAAGTGAGGATGACAATGGAGTGAAGTGCAGTGCTTTCTCTGTTGTTTTTTTGGTTTTTTTTTTTTTTCTTTTTCAGCCAGTGTTTCTGAGTTTTTTGTATGGTTGGTTTGTTGGGATTTTTTTTTTCCCCCAGTAGAATTCTGTGCTCACTGTATGTGACAGTTGGGGATAAATCTTCCCTCACTTGAGGCTACTTTAAAAATGACTCATGACTTTCCAATGTCTATATAACTTTCGTATATCCCTTTAAATATATTTTCCTCTTTTAGATCCTAAGAACCACTGTACTGGTCTAGTTCAGTAGAGTCCCTTCATAATGACAACCATTCCTTAAGCCAATAACAAGATCAGGGAGCTACTGCGCTCCTTATATTTTTAAAGTGGAGCAGACTCTCTGACTTGGACAGGTTTTATCTCTATGCTCATATCAAAACCATTACCTTCATTTCAGCTGTGACTTCCTTGCACAGGGTCTTAAGTGCCTTAACCTTTGTGATGTTATGGACATTTCATTTGTGGTTCTGCCTTTCACTTGAAGCTCTGTAGCCTTTCCAGTTACTCTGAATGTATTTCCCAGAGCCTCTGCAGCACTGTTTCTTCTCATCACTGTTGTCATAACCTTGTGGTCTTGTACCTACAGACCCTTGTTCTGTTCTTATTTTGCATTTTTTGGGGGTGTTACAAGAAGTATGCTGTGCCTATAGCATTTGTCCATGATTAACTTGCTGTGTCTCAGACACCACTTTCATAGTTATTTCCTTTGCCATCCCATTTTGAAAGAATCCTTTAGTCCTGTTGGGTTTTAGAACAGTCTAACACAGTGGAGATCACATTTTTCTAAGAGAAGCTGACGTTTTTGTCTATTTTATAAGTTCTTTGTAATAGGAACATTTTAGTTCTCAATGAGCACCTTTGGCTTCATGTGATGCTTCCTGGAGCCAGTTGGTCAGATATACCTACTGGGTTTTTTCCAATACACAGCAAAATAGTTTGAATCCTTTGGGATTTCCCACTCCTGTAACCATTTACTTTTGTTATATTTATTTACATGTCAGAGCAAGATCTGCCTCCTAAGCAGGATTGTGGACTGAGTAGCTTTATTTCACAAATCATTAATCCTTAAGAGCTGATTCTCTGTTTCATGGTTTATCAGGATTTTTTTTTTGTTTAAATCTTCAGTATGAATCAGTCTCATTAAGGATTTCTTTAGACCTGAAGAATTGCAGTAATGCCTTGTTCTTCAACTTTAGATCACTCCTAAGTTATTCACAGAGATCACTTGTTGTTTTCTAACCCAAATTTACAAAAAGCACCTTTTACAGTTTTCATTTATGCATTTATGATTTTCATTTTATAATAAAATTCATAAGGTGCCATACCTTAATGATAAAATGATATGGTATCTCCCTCTTCTTCCAGTAATATTTCCAACTACATACAGATAGCTCAACTGTGCAGAGGATTTTCATGGTGATTCCTTTCTGGCAACATGCCACCAGCTCTTTGTGCTTCCCTCCTTAGTGAGGATGAACTGTTAGATCTGGAAATGATGCCATAGATCTTGATGGGGGGAGAATATGCATAATTCTGTAGGATTTATATATGCCTGTGTATGTATGCATGGATTGTAAATCTGTTAACTTAGTAAAATTGATTCTTGCTGCAGTCATAAATGATCGGCTTGTGGTCGTTGTGTTCACCTCATGTCTCAGTAAGTCTGTCACTACCATTCATGGCAGTATTTGGAGAAGTGGAATTGAATCCATTATATGCCAAATAAATATTTCTGTAAACGGAGCTTCTCCTTACTTTCTGGGGACCGTATTCTGTTTTCTACCAGAATTCCACTGCTGGGCAAGGTCACCTCTGAAGCTCGCGTTGTTTGCTGTAGGCTTTGCTTTGTGTCACAGCTGATGTGAACACCGCGCTGTCTCCTCAGTTCACCCACTGCTATTAAAGAGCTGCAACTAGAGCAATTTTGGAATAATTCAGCAGAAAAAGTGTAATTAATGCACCCATCAGAATTAGAGCATTTGCCGTGAAGTTTCTTGCAGGAATGTACAACTATCTGTCACTCAGTCCTTTACGACTGCTGGCAGGCATTAAAAATTAAAAGGCAGACAGTTTCAGTCAGGACATGAGGGGGTCTGTACCCTGGGTATTGTGCAAATAAATCATTGCAGAACTTCTCACCCTTCCCAGGCAACACAAAGCAGCAGCTGTGCTTTGCTCATGGAATACTCATACCTTGACAGCTGGGTTAGGCAGGAAATTGTAGGACAACCCTGCTAATCAACAAAAATGTTGGGGGGAAAAACCATATATGTTACAACAGCTGGTTTTGGTTTTGTCTTTCTCTTTTTTTCCTTATGGATCAGTTTTACAATTTCTTTCCTGACCTGAAGATTCAAATTAGCATTCCTTGTACCAGAATATTAGTGTTTTCCCAGTAACTTTATTTTTGGTGTTCAGGAAGGCTGAAAATAATTTCCTGAAACTGATTCTTATGTTAGAAGTCTGAAGTGTTTAGTGAGTGATTCTAAAAGATGACTGCAAGTAACAGACCACTGGTTTTGAGATGCTTTGTTTTTAGGAAGGGGAGGATAGATTTTGGGGACACAATGGAATTTGGCTTTGAAGACTTAGCTAGACAAAACTGTGACTGACCTGATGTCATGTTGGTCTTATTTTTAAGGAGGAGGCTGATCCAGGTGATATGCAGAACTCCTTTTCAAATGTGTTTGGCATTGTTTTTTTCCTTAGGTTAGACTACAGCTGCAGTCCTTTAAGAGTCTTCTTTTCTGGGTAATCAAATGTTTTCACATGTGCATTTGTACTCTGCTGTAGCAGTCTCAAATTCCTAAAGAGGAGCCCTTTGATTGTTATTAGAAATATGTAGTGTTAGTATTTTATGAGGATTTTTGGTGTAAAAATGATTGCATATTCTTCATTCTGATTCCACACATTTCTCCAGAATGCTAATATAGGCTTCTTGTGTGAAGTATTGTGTATTAAATGGAGGTCAAGCATCCCAACATTGCAAATAGATGCAATCAATCTATGTGATTTAGTCTGATACGTTTCCAGATAGGCAGAAAAGCGTATTTCAAACCTATTGGTATTCTATTTTTCCAGGGGCCTGTTTACTCTCTAGTGTGCTCTTTTTGAATTGTTGACTTGTTTATTTCCAGAGAGTTAATAGTAAAATTTTCAACAGTGCTGCAGGTTTCTTTTAAATAACAACATAGTCATCGTGTGTTTACTCAATTTCTTTACTTGCCTTACTTATATACTGTTCTGTGAGACAAGTAAGGCAAATAAATACGTGTACCTAAGAACACTTTCAGAGCTTGTATCTTAATAGTGTTAGAGGAAATGTCAGTTTTATTCAGTATAGTTTTATTCAGTTGCTAATAATGTTAGTTTTATTCATTATATAGTTTATTCAGTTTCTAACTATCATTTGTGAGTTGATAACTGACTTCCTTGAATTTTTAATGAAATTTGCTCTTCTGTGTCATGAAGAAAAGTTATTTCTGCCTTGCAGATTGGAAGGAAGTATTCTTGTAGTCAGCCTTTGTAAACTCTAAACCACAAGTAAAGAACAAAAAAACCAAAATCTCTTCTAGAACCTTGTCAGGCTTTCCGTGCTCTCTAGATAGAATTGAATTTAGCAGGAGATGCAATGGCCAATCACTTTGCTGGCTGTCAGCAGCCCACTGCAATTGCCTGTATGTGCAGGACAGTCAGTACCTGTTACAATTCATCATTCTTGCTGTTCTGCTGGGTTCTTGTACAGAACTTTCTTTACCTAAAGACCTTTTCCCTGCTGATAATGGTAGCATTAGCACTAATATCTGTAAATGTTGCTAATTTAATTAGTCACTAGTTGATTAAGAGGTTTCAGGTAAATCCTGAAGCATGTTTGCTTTAATGGTACTGTTAGGCAGCTGGGGAAGACAAGGTTTCCTTTGCAGGGCCAAACATGTAATGCAGCTGCAGTTATGGGCAGTGCACTGAGTGCCAACAGCCCCTTCAGAGTCTTGCTTTGAATCCTTAGAGAGAAGAACCACTTGAGTTTTTGTCACTGTGGCCACAAACAAGCTACCCAATGCCATTTCACTTTCTGCAGCTAGCAGGTTTATTGCTCTCAAATGATTATATACTATAATTGAACATACTCATTAAATATACCAGCATCCCTTTGTCACTCTTGATCAATTTTGTTAGTACTGTGTTCTAATAATGAGAGCATGTGTGGTCTCTGACACAGCTTCAGCATTTAGAACCTAATAGCAAATCCGCTGAAGCCACTGAAACGACCGCCACCCACTCAGCTGGTTGTCATACAACCCGTGTGTCTCTGTTCACTCTTACTGGTGTTCCTGGTGCTCCTGGTCCTGTTGAACAGGAAGGAGCAGGCAGGGGCCCAGTGCACTGAGGGGTCACAGCAAAGGCAGGGAGCACACACAGAGTTAGTCTCTGTCACAAGGCAGTGTCTCCTGAACCCTTTTGAGGCTTGGTATTAATATTAAATTTAGAGACAGTATTTTTCTGGCACCGTTCAGAGAAATATCTTTTCTGCCATTGACAGTGTTTATTGGCATTTCACTGTAATTAAGAACTTGAGGATTTTGGCTACCAAGCTGTAGTTTTCTTGTGCTTGCTCTTGAAATGTCAGCAGTCTCCCATGAAATATAATTCTTCTTGATTAAATTATTTCAGTTTTTCTAAGTTACTATTATAGTAGACATGGAACTAAAATGCAGTGTGATCCTTTTCCCAAATACATTTTGCCAAAGGATATTTTGTCTTCTGTGGTTTTGTTGTTTGCCAAAGTACGTGTCAAAAAATCAGTATCTGATTCTGTCTAAAAAAAAGTATTAATCTCCTATGTTTCCCAGTCCAACGTGCAACTTTTTTTGTCTTTGGGCCACCAAAAAAAAAAAAAAAAAAGGAACATTTTATCCTTTGTGGCTGATTGAATTATGTTTAGGTTTTGTAAGTTGATGCTACACCCAGGGTGAACCAGCTTTATAAAAAGACAGTATTTCTAGTTATTTGCAAACCTCACTGCATTTCAAGATTAAATGCTTAGATTGATACCTACTGCAAATATTTTGAATACCAACTCATTGTCTGCATGATATGGGGAAGATGTGGCTTCATTACATGTTCTGAACTTCTGAAAGTGGCTCAGTTCTTTTTTCCTTCTTCCCTAACTTAAGGATGACTGGGGTTAAATCAAATTTAGGCATTCCATTTTCTTGGTACTTTGCTAAGTCTGTTGCCCATCAGCCCCATCAAGGTTTTTGTTTTGTTTGCAACCTCAGTTTTGTTGAGACGTGACTTTGAAGTTTTATGTCACTTGGAGTGTAAACATTAGGGAAGTTCTCCCTATAGCTCAGTAATTCTTGGCCTCAACTCAGTGCTTTGGATGGGGTTTTCCTTGCTTGTCTGTTTCCTCTTGAGTGGTTGGTTTTGGATGAGATTTTCATTAAGATAATCAATTCATTAGGCAAGAGAACTGATTCTGACCTTTCAGTATCATGCTTCAAATATGGAAGAGCACCAAAATAAATGAATTCCAGGTCAGTATTAGCACAGCAGGAATAAGTACTTTGAGAGCAGCAGATCTGTAATGTGTGCACACATCTCTGGAGGTGTCTGAATGGAACTATTTCCTCAAGGTGTTTCAGACCTGGAAAACATTAAGAACAAAATACAAGCTTTTCAAATTGAACTTTGCTTTTAATTTGGGTTTCAATGAGACTGATGTTCCTCAGCTGTGTGAGCCCTGTCTGCACGGGCCCTGCACAATGGTGTTTGTTGATACACCTTGCCACTGTTGGAGCCCACGTGCTCAGAAGCACGTTCTCAAGTGCTGTTGGAGCACGTTCCACCCCCAAAATTAGGTGTGCTCATGTTGTGTTAGCCTGTTGGCAAGCAAGCAAGATGCAAAGAGGAGCCAGCCTCTCCTGAGGTGCCTTTGAAGGCTCTCTTCCAGAACACTCATCATGGCCATTAGTTTCCATTTGCTCTAGTTAGGGTGGTAAATAGAAAGAGACATTTGAAGAATGTCATCGCTGCAGTTCTCTCTGTTCCTGCAGACTCAGTCTGCCTTTGCTTGTGAGCATTCCCCTTTACATGGGAAACCCTCACCACTTGAAAACCAACCTTTTCTGTCCCTATAGGATGATTGCTTCATTTAATGTCAGTTTAAATAGCTGTGCCTCGTGGCTGACCGTAACAGTGGTAACACTGGAGTTTGGTTTGATTCTTGAAGGTTGGCTTATAGGTATGAAATAGTCTGAGCCCTATAGCACAGTGGGCAGTACAGCTTTAGGAAGGGCTTACAGAAAAACTTCCTAGGCAAACATGCTTATGTCTGCAGTGAACACTATTGTGCTGTATAAACATCAAGTAATCCATATACCTGGACTGGGAATGATATTACAGCAGTTTTGTTTGTTAAAAAAAAAAAAAAAAAAATTCCCTTTCCCAGAATGAATTGCCACATACTCATTCACTTGTGGATTTGCTTCTAGATAACTCAGTATGTTCATGCAGCATAAGCTGTGTTTTGGGGAAGATTATAGGGATAAGAATATAACTGCACTTGAAAATACAATAGTTTTTCTGTGACTTTTTGCTAAGCAGAGCTCATAGATACTTAGAAGTACTTTGTGTGCATACTGAGTGTTTGTCCTTTGATTTGATTGTTGTAGTCAGCTTTCCTCAGTACTTCTAGGTGCTTAAGTTACCCTTCAAAGGAAAACAGTAACTTGCCACAATCCATTCACTCTGGCAGTTTTTAATTGGAAATGAAATCAGATACTAAGTATTGGAAATCAGACTGTCTATCCTGACATAAAAGCAGCAATAAATCAGTGAGAGTAACCTGCTTATCACATTGTTGTTGTTTAGTAACAGAATCCAGTGCTCCCAACAGGTTAATTCATGGATCTTAACATCCCTCCTGATAATCCTCCATTTCTGTGGGCTGCAGATTCTCTTCCCACTGCTTTCAAACAGGTTTAATTTTTCATTTTTACAGTTGCAAGTGACAAGACAGAGATTGTAGTATCTCTCATGTATTTTTGTCTTGTCGTCAGTAGATACGAGGGTATGTGTATATACAGTGTTTATGCAGTATAGAGTTGGAAATGGTAAAGTGTTACAGTCAGAAAAAAATAAAATAAATGAAGCCAGTCTTTTAAGACTCAAAAATTGTAATCTATGAGATGGAAGGCAAAAATAATTTTGCACTATATATTTATTTTTTAAAAAACATTGTGTTTAAGGTAAAATGCTTTTCTGGAATGTGTCTGGTATGTTCACACACAGATCTAATTTACACAGCAATAGATGTCTCTTTGGAATTGCTTTTGTGATGGCTGAAGCCTGAAGGGTTTGGGGATTTCCTGAAGGTGGATTGCCTTGAAGGCAAGGAGGAGGGACACTCAGAGTTCCCAGGGCATAGGCAGTAATGTCTGGGATGTGGCAGGAAAGGTGTGAAATGAGCAGACTGTTGGTGTGCAGGGACTCCGAGTGTTCCTGAGGACATGAGGACACCCCTCAGTGATGGATGGCAGTGTTGGTGTGGAAACCTCAGCCACAACTGGGTATTGCACAGGGAGGGGAGGATATTCCAGATCGCCTTAATAAGTTTTTTATTTTATTTCAGAAGAGATAATTCCTTTAGAATGCTCTTAAATTACTTTAAATGTCTGCTAGAGGACTTTTCTCCTGGTCTTATTAAAGACTAAAATAAGCTCACCTTAAAATGTCTCTTTATATACTTTGCCAAATGTTCTTATTGCTTCAAATTTCATAGGAATTAGTAATAAACATAAAATCAACAGGAAAAAAAAAAGTAATAATACAGTAGTCTGACTGATTTAAGTTTTTTGCTAATTGACACAATTCTGTGGCTTAAGCAGTATATAACATAATGCTTATATAATACAACCAAACAGGTTTCACAGAGAGGTGGGTTTGGGGTGGTTTTAATTTTTTCTTATTAAACTCTCAGGATTTCTCTTCCCCGTCTAAATTACTGAAAAGATCATCTCTGTTCAGATAGTCCCTCTTACATATAATGAAGGCACTCCCACCAGGAAGACCTCAATTTCCTCTGAATGTTTTTTATGGCATTTTCTGTGTCCTGTTTAGTACCTTTGAAAAAGTCTCATTTGTTAGTATTGGTCAGCAGCCTTTAGGAATTGCCTGATATGTTAATTATCTCCTTGCTCTTGCTGGCCAAGCTTTGGCTTTTTTGTTTTCCTTGGGTACAGACTTAAGGTATTTACCAGTGTTAGCTTATCAGTATCTATTGTATCATATGTATCTGTGTGACATTCCAATTTGTGCAGAGGTCTCTAAATGAAGACAAGTGACTTCAGCTGGACTGAAGAAGGTCATGTTGTTCTGGATGTGAACTGAGCTCGGGAGCAGTGGATGTTTCCACAGCTCACAAATGCTGTGCTATGGCAGGGCACTGATGAGATCAGACAGGCCCACATGGTCTACACTGCCTGCTAAGAGATGAGAAGATGATTCTGAAATTCTTCGCCAGTCTGTCCTAAGGGGAAATGTCATTTTCATCCGAGATCTCATGGTCAGTGTGTCCTTGAGCATGGCAGCAAAATGCATTAGGTATAGGACTTCAGAAAAGGAGGATTATGGAAAGGATTTAAAGTACCTTTCTGCTCTTTTGAATGCTGTGACCTGCCTCTAATACATACCTCATACAGGGAAATCAGTCTGCCCCCTGAAATCCAAACCCAGAGAAAGATCCTGTTAAGTCACCACTGCAGTCCTGACCCATGGTGTTGGATTGCAGGCACTGCCTCAGTTCCCAGGCTGTGCAGGGGCTGTGGAGAGAGCACTTGCATAGGGAACAGTCCAGAGATCCCCCAGTCACAGGCAATCACCTGCACGTTACAGAGTAACAGGGACTTGGTGCAAATGAAAATAACTGTATGTTTTCCAGGTAGGAAGTGGAATCACTGACATGGGTGTGTTTAAAGGAAGAATAAATTAGGACCTAACTTAAAAGCAGCAATTTGCTGGATTGCCATTAATTAATAATACACACTGCCAATAATTAGGTCTCACTCATTATCGATCTTTTCTTGTATTCAGGACAGTTAACACTTAAAAATCTTACCTCTATTAGCTGTGAAGATCTAGTACCACAAAACTGCTGCTGTGTTCAGCATGGCTCACATATAAATACACATGTAAATATATATGTAGATGAGTATTCTGTACATTTATATATAGCTAGATAATTCTCTAAATACTCTGTGAGTAAATGCTCTATACCCACCACACTGACTTTCATGCTATATGATCAAATTATAGGTAATAATAAAACACTTGAGATACACATTCCTTGCCTCATCTCTCCTCTATGCTGCCACCACCTGTGTCTTGGCATAGGGTTAGTTTGCACTGGTCTCTTTTAACTTGCATGCCTGCAAACTGGTTTGTTTCTGTGATTTGCTATCTTACTGGTTTTGTATGAAGCTCATTCAGTCTGTTTTTTGATTTTACATGACCATACAGTTGACTTTTGCTTATTTTTTTTAGTATCTGTCTTCAGATGGACTCTTGATAGGGTCATTTCTTCCTATTAGAGTCCTAATTCATCAATAATACTCTGATTTTATTTAGAAGGAAAACCATTTCACCGANTTTTTAAATAATGATTTCTTTTTTCTGGTAGCAGTTACTTCATCTAACTCTGGAAGAGATTCCCATTCTTAAAACAAATCTTGTTACACTGTTCTCATTAAGTGCCCCTGTGGTCTTTGTCACTTTGATAGCAGAGGTTCACTTTAGGTACTGACTTCCATGCAATTTTAATTCTGACTTGCTTTGTAGTTTGCTTATTATTCACTCTGGGAATTCTGCGTTTTTTTGTATAATGACAGGACAAACCTGTTAGGAAAGCTGCCCATGTTTCCATATCTCCTACCAAGCAGTCCTGTGGCTCTTTTCTTCAGGCCCAGAAGGTTCTCCGGGTGGCTGAGTGCCCAGCACAAGTGCTCTCCTTGGCTGCAAGGCCACTGAGCCTGAGTTGAAGCAAAACTGTGGCTGCCTTGCAGGGTGTGCCTGTGGCCGGGCTCTGACGGTGCCACAGAGCCTCACTGCTTGGCCTGGGCTCTGTGTTCTCATGGCCACTTCAGAGCTGCCTTTGAAAAACCAGTTTGTCAGTCTTCATCCTGCTGGCAGCTCTCCAAACTTTGTCCCATGTGTTCAAAACCATTCAGCAGGTTGTTCAGTGTTTGCACCTATAGGTAGACACTGAAGCTGAAAGTTTGCTTATTTAACACAGCTTGTTGGTCTTAAGACAGGCTGTGTGTACCTGCATTCAGTGATCCACCACATCTGCTCTCCATTTCTGTTCCCTGCATCTCCTCTCTTTGTTTGAATTGTGGGATTCCAAGTTGAGAGGAGCTGAGAGGGAGAACCAAACCTGCTTGTATCATTGCAGCAGAAGTGCAGAGGGTGAGACCTGGGCCTTCTCCTGCAGTGGTGACACAGTACCAAACTGCCTTATTTTCAATCACTGAGTATAAGAATGATGAAAAGTATCTGACCTGTGTTTCATTTTTTATGAAGGTGATTCTTGGGTGGTTTTTTTTTCCCTTTGTCAAATAAATGAAATAGTTTTCTTGTTGTTTATTTCCCCCCCCCCCAAAAAAAAAAACAAAACCAAAACACCCAGAAATGTTTTTAATTAAAAAATATTAGAAATTACTATTTTCTGATCAGTTCTAGGAGTTCATGTCTCTTAAAGTGTGTTCTTTTTATTAAAACATTCCTCAGGTAACTTGCGCACACATGGACAGTTCAGTTGTGGAGACTGTTGCTTTTTCACTATCAAGCCATCTCAGTGACAGCTGAAGCAGTATTAGTCACTTAACACAGCTTAATTAGAGGCTGCAAGCACAGTGGCTCGTGCTCCCACCTGTTTGTCAGTGGCTTTCTGTCAAAGCTGGGAATCTTTGTTCCTGATCATTTTGTTATTAAAAATAACAGACACGGAGTTGCTAATCGGAATGAAGTGATTAGTGAAGTGTAATTTTCTGTGTTACTGAATGCGATGGCATCCAGATGTGGCCTGTGAGCCAAAGGCTGGGCCCTGACTGCTCTCAGACACCGGCCAGCATTCATTAGTTGGTTTTGATTGAAGATGACAAAATCACAATTAGTAGAGGAGTAAGGAAATGTAGCCTACAAAGAAAGGTGGAGAGTGTTATGGAAGAAAAGAAGAATTAGGGAGTGCCCCATAAATCTTAAAATCAATAGACTTAATTTCAGGAAGAGCAGAGGATGCGTGTTTGGCAGTGTAAAATCTGTAAATTAGTTTGGGGACTTTGAACCCCTTATGATTATGAACAAACAGTACTGGTGTTTTCCAAGGTGTCCTCCCTTCTACACCTTTCCCCTCAGCAAAGGCAAAAGTACAAGTGTCCATATTGAAATTTGCTCTTCATTTTTTGTTGAGAGAGAAACAAACCAGAACAAATATAAAATAAAACATCCAAATAAAATAACAAGAAAAAATACCCAC
This sequence comes from Scytalopus superciliaris, assembly GCA_013400415.1. Taxonomy (NCBI): domain Eukaryota; kingdom Metazoa; phylum Chordata; class Aves; order Passeriformes; family Rhinocryptidae; genus Scytalopus; species Scytalopus superciliaris. Next base: position 569,089 of record VXBX01007989.1, on the reverse strand, counting down.
AAAATTCAAATAAGTTATGTTTCCTTCAAAAGCATTTTAGTATTAAAATCACAAAAATATACACTTGATATTTTTTCATTTTACTTACAAGTTGTGTGATTTTTTCCTTGTTTTTAGAGAGTGAAAAAATTAGTCTTTTCCACCTGTTATCGCTCACATCCACTTCTCTGCTATATTTAGGCTGCCTAGAAAAACAAAGCAGAGTACAGTAAAGACTGCACATTATTGATGTAACTCTAGTCCATTTAATGCAGTATTTCAGAGGGATGCCTGAACCATGCAAGAGTTATGAAATAAAGTATTTTTGATGCCAGTGATCCATGGATAAGAACTCACACATGCACCAAAACACTCTTTTTCTTCTTTTTTGTTTAATCATTTGGCTGGGAACTCAGAACTTAGATAAACCACAGTCAAGAGTCTTGGATTTGGGGGAATTATCCTGTCATCTACAGGGTAAATGACCAAGAAATAAGAGCTGTTGGCTAACCTTATAATAGTCCAAGTTTATTTTTATGGTTCATTAGCAGAGTGGTGTACATGTGTTTTAGAATTACAGTTTAATCTTGTTTTTTAATTGTCTGTTTGAAAGCGACATTGATGAAAAGCAACTATCACAAATGAAGGGAAGGCACTGATGTGGTATTTCTGTAACCAAGTGCAGCCTGTGTTTCAAGGCTGACTCCACTAGTAGCATATGAGCTATAGGGTACATATTTACATTTAATTCTTTTTCATAAGTGATGTGTTTATTCAGACCAAAAAATACACTGTGATAATGAGTTTGCCTCAGGAGACCATTAATAAGCACATGGAATGTGGATGGGAGTGCAGGATGCAGCCTGAATAGATAACTGACTCTGCCAGTGGAAATTCTGAATTCCTGGAAACTTCTTGTATTCTCCTTTGTGGCATTTTTACAGCAGATACGGAGATAAAAAGAGCTGCATGTTTAATTATGGCAGGTGACTGTTTAGTTCAAAACTGCCACACTTGCAGTTATTTTGATAGTCTAGGGGCCAAGATCTTTGTTTAACAGGAAAAAAAAGTTCTGAAATGGTGTGTTTGTTTCTTTGATTTTTTTTTTTCCCCTCAAAAAGCACTAAATAAATAGGCAGTTGCTCTGCTTCATTATTTCTTCATTTGGTTGCTAATGAAAAACGTATCTTGTCTTTTTTCTGTACCACTTAAGAAATCTTCTTTTCACTGACCTTTTCAGAAGGCAAGGTAATTCAAGTGATAATCTGAAGAGGGAAGCATTGATTTCAAAGACCCTGCTTTTCAAATTAGATGACAACTACTTGTCTCACACTTGTGGGAGTCTGTTCTACAGTGAAAGTGAACCTTCCCACTGCCACTGAATTACCCGAAGTTTGTTATTTCTGAGAGCTCACATTAAGTAACTGTTGTGCACTCTAGAGAGAAACAGCTGAGATTGAAGATAGTGAAGTTACTTTAATTTAAGAATGAATTTAAATGTCTCCAAGGGTTATGTGGCTTTCTCCATTAGAGTTATGGACCCCAAAGCATTACTGGGGCATCTTTCCGAGTTTTTAAAGTATGTGTTGCTAGGTTTTCTAATTCAGAAATGTTTGTCTTCAGCTGGAGCTTTGTCTGTGTGCAAATTTATGATATGCTTCAAAATTTGCCTGAAATGTTGCACACTTAAGGTATTAGTAGTGTTGCTTTCATGTGGTATGAATTTGTGAATTACACAGCATGGAGTAAGGGACGGAATACATATTGTATGAAACCAGCACATTGCCTGGAAAAGCACTTCAGTACCACAGTGTTATTCATATTCAATATTACAGAAGTTGAGTTTTATCATTTTGCTTGCTATTTCTTCTCTGTCTTCCGACTCCAAGTGACAGGAAGTAAGTTGCTGCAAGTGTGTTTGATCTGTGCTTGTCTGAGTTCCTTCTGTGTTTGGTGGATTTTCCGTCTGCATTGGTTTTGCACTCTGTGTGTTGGGTTTCCCTTGCTTCAGACTGATGTGGAGGGCCAAGGGAGACACAGTGGTACCAGGTTGCTATGCAGAGTAAGGCCATGGAGCAACAGAGGGAAATCCCCAGGACGTTCTGGGTAAAGCACAGCTTAATACCAAACTGGCTCAAAATAAACTGTTTGCTTCAATCAAACAAGTTAAACTGCCTTAGTGAGTTCAGGTTACAATTGTGAGACTTCTTAATTTGAAGAGTAAGCATCAATATTTTGGTAGTTATGTCTCCATTCAGACTGAAAGCAGATTCTGAAACAGTAGACGATCAAACTTTTAGCCAGGTTGTTTATCCTGTGTGAAATTACTATTGAAATCACCAACTAATTTTTACAACTGCTTTCCCAGCTCCTGTTCTAGACTGTTGTGTTTTTGGTGGTGGGTTGTTTTTTGGGTTTTTTTTGTGTACTGTATAATCATCCAGAGCTTATGTGCTCCTCACCATGGGCATTTTTATCACTGTGATAAAAGTTACAAAGGGGTTCTCACTTAAAAATAGTCATGCTATTACTATAATGGTTTTAAAAAAAAGGTTGTATTCAATGTGAGGTGATTTGCTAGAACAAAAAAAAATTACATATTCTATCCTTTTTATGCTTGCTGAATTTTGTTTTGGTTTTGTTGTTTTTTTAATAGCAATTCCAGAGTTTATTAGTCAAGTGAACGTTGCGTTGGAGAGCTTAAGCAAGAACACTGTCCATCTGTTTGATGATAACCGCTTTGTGGATGTTTCTAAGAAGGTGTATGATGCGATTCACAACATCAGGTGCTCAGTCATGATGATTCGGGTAAGTTTTTAGTCTGTTCTTTAATATTTCTTTCTGTGCTAGCTCAGGATATCAGGGAATTCTGGCAGAATTTAGAACTGTGTATGTGATCAATGCCCCTGAGCTCATATCCAGGTTGAAGTGAACTGGGAAATTTGGATTACTGTTAAACACACATGATTATAACTCAAGAAGTCTAGAATTCCATTGATTACAAAATCAGAATGGTGCATAAAAATGTCTTTTATTCTTTAAAGGCATTTAGTTATGTTTATTTGATAAAGATCTTCATTCTGTTCCTTAATTATCAGCTTGCAGCTGCAAACCCAAATCTCTAGTTCTCTAGCTTTAACCTGTGGCATGTAGGAACTCAAGAGTATATTCAGAACATTCTGATAATCCCTCCTTGAAGTTTTTTCAGCTTCACATCACACCACTTGACAGCTTGACCACTTCCCAGATTTCTGTCAATCTTACACAATTACTATTACTGCACTTGGTGCACCCTGGTGTTTCTCCTGCAGTTCAGGAAGATCCTTCAGAACAGCTTATTTTTAAAACTTGAAACAGAATTTTGTCAGGTGCAGGATTTCCCCTGAATATCTTCAGTTCATAAATCCCACTTCAAATGCTAAAACAGCTGAGCTGTAATACATGTATGTTCAGCAGTTCTGTATTTAAACAACATGAACTGCTACTAAAAATGTAAGTAGATTTTTCAGAGGAATTTTATCTTCTGCCTTGACTTTTCAGTTGACAACAAAGTAAGGAAGTTGCTCCTTGTCTTTCAAATACAAAAACATGACAGGTTAGTGTGACCAGCAGTTCATGGGAGATGGGTCTGCCCCTCTACTCTGGTGAGACCCCACCTGCAATGCTACCTCCAACTCTGGGGTCCCAGCACAGGACAGACATGGACCTGTTGGAGCAACCCAGAGGAGGGACAGGAAAATCATCAGACAGGTGGAGCACTTCTCCTGTGAGGAAAGGCTGAGAGAGAGTTGGGATGGTTAAGGCTGGAGAAGTCTCTGTGGAGGCTTTACTGCAGCCTTCTGGTACTTACAGGGGGCTAGGATGAGGGCAGACCTTTTAGTAGGCCCTGTTGTGATGGGATAATGAGAGTGGTGAGGCAGTGGGGCAGGTTCCCAGAGAGGTGGAAATATAAACAATCAAGGCCAGGCTGGATGGGACTCCGGGCAGTCTGGTCTAGTCCCTGCTCACTGCCAGGGGCTGGACTAAATAGCCTTTAAATGGCTCTTCCAACCCAAATCATTCTGGTGTGGAAAATAATAGTCTTAACATACTGCAGTGTGTAAGTTAAAATATTCCAGTAGGAATTGAAATTTTTAAAATGTCTCGTCTTTATTGCATTTGTTAATTAGGAAATTGTTTATTTACTGAAGAAAGATCCTGAAACATCCAACAATTAACCTATACCAGCAAAAGTTTACGCAAGGTGCATTTACATGGGAAAACAAACTGGATTGAGGCTTGTCCACTCTTAGGTCTCCTGATTAGTTCCTGTTTCAGTGAACATAGGCTAAGTGGTTTGATTATGATGTGTACGTTTTTCCTAGATAGTTAAGCTTCAGTTAATGCCTACATTGCTCATCCCACCTTCCCTTAGTGAATCAGGGACTCTTTTTTTTTTAATATTACAAAACTGCTTCTGTCTGTTCCTCAGTGAGATCTGAATCTTCTGTATGTTCAGATTTCTTGGGCTTGAACTCCAGGTGATCATGATTGACTATTCCTTTGTGGAGCTTTTAGTTTTTGAGAAATCAGGAAATGCACTGAGGAGTGTAACAAAGGTTCAGTCAGTTTCTGTGAAGAGGCAGGCACAGCTCTGCAGGAATCTCTGTATATTCTTAGTCCTCTGTGATGTGTGTATGTATGTGGACAGAACTCAGAAAAGGATGTTGTATCCCCCGCACTTCTTTCTGAAGCATCAGGGGAAAATGCTTTTATCTGAAGGGACTGTAGATAGGCACAGTGCCCAGTGCACATGTACTGTGGAAGTGCACGGTGCATCTGTGAAGTTGTGAGCCATTATACAGCACCAGAATGGACTGTATCAATGGGAAGGTTTCTGTCAGTGCCATCCTGCACTTCTGCCTTGCAAATCCTGACAAAAGTTCAGGAGATTAAAAAAAAAAAAAAAAATCATTACAAAGGACATGTACAGGTTTCTACTTAATGAATGTCATTATTCAACCCCACTCATGAGAGGCTTTTTTTGAGATTTGGTGAAATGTTAGTCAGTTCTTCCACCATCCCTTAGAGATGCTGACTGCCAGCACAGAGGGGAGTGCTGAGGAAACCTTGTCCTTCCTTTCCTGAGTAAGGGTGTATTTGCATTCCTGATTAGATACATTCCAGATGATGCCAGTTGCTTTTTGGTGCCTGTAAGAAGCTTTAGTAAATCTCGTGGTTATTCAGACATATTCTGTTACCACAGTAGCCAAGGTGAGGAAATAGGAGTGCTCTGTGGCCAATTGACAGGGGCTTGCTGATAGTGCCACAAAACAAAGGGGCCTCTGATTACAGGGACTGCAAGGCTGGGTCAGGGGAAGAACGTGTTGATCAAAATATAATTGAGAAATGTAAATGAACAAGGCAACTCATTCACAGTGGGCAATTTCTCAATATCAAAGTAAAAATGGAAGCTCTCTAGATCGTTTCCTCAGGAAGCATTTCAAGCATGTCATTACACAGAGAAGGTTTTCAAAAATAAGAGTTCCTAACTGTAAAATGCTACCCAATACTAGTGTTAATGCAAATTATCAGCTATGCATTTCTGTGTCCAAGCTTAACCATAGATACATGAAACATTAATTCCAGTCCTGCAGGTATAATGGGAGTAACACTTGAGAGCAGCTAAACCGTGGAGGGTGTGTTGTACTGCTGAGCTGCAACAGAAATGCCTCTGGAACTGAAGGATGCTTCCCCTGAGATGCTTTTCATCATTTCATTCGCAGGGACTACTTAATCCAGGGCTAGCTGTTGGTTTGAAATCACCAGATCCAGGGCGTATCCACATTCCTCAGTCATTTTTTGACTCTTTAAACATCTGATTTTCATTAAATTCTAGAGACTTTGTGAGCTTGATTTTGCACAGGAACATTTGGACTTTATCTGGATAGCATTTTAGTCAGGATATTGATGTTACAGAAATAGATTCAGGTAGATTGTGCAATTAAAGACAAGAATTCTGCCATGTGAAATATATAGAAAAGTGAAAGGAAACAGGTTGACAGTTTTTGAGGCAATGCATATTGAATGCTGCATAATTAAAGATTAATCCTAGAACATCCTAAAGAAAAAGAGCTGCTGTATGAAGGTGTTTTTAGTTGAAGAATATGAGACAGCTGGATTGCAGTAACGGCTAGTGACATCCCAATTGGATATTGAACACAGTGGAAAGTAATGGCTTCAAATGAATAATAATTACTTCTAGCTGAAGCAGAAATAAAACATCCTCACAGAAATATGCCAAGAACAGTGGAATAGAATTCACCAAGTCAAAAGTTTTACCAAATTCTTTGTTTTTATTGGAGGATAAGCAAGTGAACAGCTCTAAGTTTTCTGGAGACAAAGAAGAGGGCAAAAGGTTCATGTACTCTGTGCAAAATGGTTTTACTACACTCATGTTTGTGGCAGCAGTGAGTGAGGAACTCGTGTTCTGTAATTGTATGGGGGGGGAGGGAAATGTGCATTGAGGTTGCAGTTGCTATCTGATACAGTGCATCATTTTCATGCATTTCTTAAAAAACCCTGCCTGCTGAATGTCTACTCCATGAGCTGTTCCTTTCAGAATTCTGGCATGGAGACTGTAGGTTTCTCAGAATTTATGGTGTCAGGTTTTTTGAGTTTGCTTTGCGCACTGTGCCTTGATTCCCTTTGCACAGCCATTCTCTGCAGCATTTGGTACATGATCTCCACCCCCTGAAAAGCTGAGGCAAAGCATTCACTTTGCTTTTCTATCCTGCCTAGATACTTTTATTTCAAGTAGATGCTCACTACATCCCCAATCCATTTCCAGTGTTTCTATTTCCTTAGCTAATAGTCTTCTACTGTAGGCTTTCATTTTCTTTGAAAAGTTAAAGTCAGTTTAGCTACATTTTCAGGTGTCTACAGTGTAATGCTATTTTCAATATTTTGGCTTGCTTAGAATACTCTTGAGATGGGTTCCCTTTTTCTTCTTTTGTTGGCTGTGAATTCTTTGTGGGTTTTCATTCTGTTTTAAAGAAACATAGGAATTCGTCCTTAGCAGAGGTTGTGAGCTCTCTGATACACTTGATTTCTCTCAGTAAGAGACAGACTACATTCTCTTACACCCAGCAGAGTTACAGGAATTTTCAGAACATGGACCTCTTGGAAAGGAAGACAACAACTGCTGAAAGCTTTTCAGCTAGTTAAGGAGTGTCTAGTTTAAATTCTACCTTGGCCTTTATTAATGACAGTTGTGCTACACATGCAGGGTTTTCTGCCTGTTGTCACTGCTGTGGTACAAACGAGTTAGATCCTGTCAGATGCAGGCAATAGCAGACATGAATCTGTGTTTAAAAGCTAGAGAAAACAAAGCAAAGCAGGGAAGTATTTGAGGAAAAAAAAGACATTTGCTTCAGTCTTGTAATGGTTTGTTTTTCCAAGGTAGCCCTGAGACCTCATGGGAGAGAAAGACAAGGAACAGTTCATACAACCTTGCTGAACTTCATAGTGGTTGGTCTGGAATTTATGAGTGATGCTAACTCATTACAAATACATATTGGGAAGTTCAATAAATACCTTTTCCATAGTTTTTTATTTTTCAAGAGGCAGAATTTCTGCAGCAGTAGTTATCCCATTGGATGTGCCCTTCTCAGCACTTTCTGGTCATTTCTGACCTAAGTAGGGCAGAGCTGACCTTTCCATCCTCAGCTGCTTGTCAGCTTAAGTCCTGCCATCCAAAGATTGATACATCCAGATGCAGTGTGGCCAGAAAGGATTATAGTATGTGATGTCTGCAAGAAAGAGTAGCAGAAATACCTGTTTCCTCTTAGGGACAGTTGGACACATGTTCCTTTCCCGGGTGTTTATCCTGAGTCACATAAGAGCTGTTGGTGGTGAGTGTTATGTTTGTGCTGCAAAACCCAAGTAAGAGGCAAGTTAAAACTGCTCAATGCCATGATCTGACATGCATCCCTGCGGGTAAAACCTTTGACAGCTACTTGTCCCTGCCATATTGCTTGGCTTTTTAACATCTCAGGTCAGGACCACCAACCTTGGCGTACCTTTATGGGGAAAATGTAACTCAGAGCACTATCCCACACAGGTTATATTTCACATCTTATATATGTACCTACATATTTTCCAACAACATCTGTGTTCTTTACCCACAGTATACCTGGGAAGTCATCTTGTACTGTACAAATACATACTTGTTTAAATTTACATCTGTATTAGCATCGTGAACTCAGTCATCATTATTATTACTCTACCTTGCAGATGTCTGATGAAAATTCTCTGTGCTGCAAGTTTTGAGGTGCAGTCAGCATACATTTCAATTTAACACGCTGACATTTTTTAAAATGCTAATCTCCATTTAGTACCAGGGGAATTTGTGTTCCTAAATAAATAAAGCCAATCCCTCTTTTCTGGCAAACAACTATACATATCAATTTGCTTCTATTTCATCTTTATGTACCATGTAACAAACTCACCCAGGTATCAAAGTTTCATTAGTTTAAGGCCTTTAATATGGTCAACAAATCAGATGACCATTCTGGTTCTCTGTGATAGTGTTGCTGACTGGTGCTTTATAGAGCAAAAAGCTGCTCAGCAGTGATTCTGTACATAAAACCCATCTCTTTTTTTTTTTTTTCCCCTTTGAACATGTGGGCAGGGTGCTACCCTAAGAAGTATATTTAATTTGGAGTTGTCACAGTTACCATAACAAGCATCTGTTCCTAAGAACTGAGGTGCTTCCACAAAAAAAAACCCCTTTGTTAGTAGAAATACAGATAATTTATTTATTTTTACAACAAATTGTTTGTTCACATCTAAGGTAGAGGGGAGTGAGGCAGAAGAGGAAAAATCACATGCCCACCCTTCCCATCTCAGATGTGGGAGTTGAAGCCAGGGCATGGGAGAGGGGTGGCCCTTCTCCCACATATTCAGGTCTCCTTCGCTTAAACTGTTGAATCAGATCCATGGGATAGCTAGGAAATTATGGACTTGGTTTTGTTTGTCTTTGTTAGCTAAGGATAAGAGAAACAACCTGTGTTTGTGCTTCTACATCCCTTCACTTTCAGAGTAACAGGTTTTAAATTTTCAGTTCATTGTACATCCTTCTGACTGCTGTCCCTGTCCCCGTGCTGCAGGCATTCGATTGGGTTTTACAGGGAGATTTTTCGTTTTAGATTCCGGGTTCTTTTTACATATGAAAAGAGTAGTGGCTGGAAAAATAAGTGCCCCCTTCATCCTCATATGTGCAATTCCAAAATGGTCCTTTTACATCCATGTGCTACACTATTTCTGTACAGAGAAATCATCTGTTACTATAGGAATGTCAAAGGCAGTTGCCCCTTCTGAGCAGGAACATGCAGAGCTCTCATGCTGTTTTACATACATGCTGGAGGAACAGACTTTCTCTAATTGCAAATATACTAAGCTTATGAGAAAACACTTGATGCTGTCAGGCCAGTTCTTGCATACAGGTCTGATGGTGAAGATTTTTATCTCTCCAAGGCACTGTCCAGGTGACCCTCGACGTGACTAAGTGGGAATGGGTGTTGAGAATTAGTGCCAGGAACTCACCACTTGGGTAGTACCATGTTCAAACCTGAAATTACTGTATGTTAATATGTATTAGTTTATTTCCCCATTACTTTAAATTCTTTTTAGTACTATTCAGTTGGTTTTCAGTTTTATCAAAATATTGTGGTTAGTGGACCCTCCTTTCTAAGGCAGAAATACTGTCAGGGAGGGGAAAGAGAAGTGTTTGTGGAGGATTGCAGAAGGAAAGGACCTCAGGGGGATCTGGTCCTACTGCCTGTTGAAAGTAGAGTATTACCCAGGACCCACTCAAGCCAAGTCTGACTTCACTGTTTTTTAATTTCATATATTAATGTTAAGAAGGGAATGGAAAGCAACAGTGTATGTTAGATCTTATTTAAAAAAACAGGCTACTTGGTACATTGCATGTGACTACTATCTGTAATACTTTTACCATGGTTTGCTGTGTTTGTGCCTCCTCACTGACATTCAGGAAGTGAGTGTATGACCTGTCTTTTTCCAGTTAAAAAGCAAATTTTCTTAAATCTGCCTTAGATTTCCAGTTTGTAAAATGTCAGATAATGGAAAAGGTGTTGTGTTTGTTTTTAAAAAAGAAAGGAAAAAGAAAAGCTTTATGGATACATCACAGATAAAACAGTAAATTATTTCAGAAATGCTGATACAGAGACCAGTGGTGGAAGTGTCAGCCACATCCTGTATCCATTGCAAGACACGTGCAATTATCCATCCTGGCAAATCTGTGTTGTCTCCTGCCCAAGCTGTACAGCCTTAGGTATCATGCAAGGCTGTGAATTAAGAACTTCTCAGCAGCAAATTGCTACATGGCTTACCATCAAAATCTAGTGCTGGGATTACTGGTTCAGACAGAGAAGTCAATATGCTTTGTACAGAAATAGATGGCATGAACAGTTTTGACTTAATACTACTTTAAATGTCGATTCTTCCCTGTCTAGGGATTAAATTACATTGCAACTATCACATATGATTATGCTTTTAATTGTTCACAAAGTTATCCCTCTCTTTCAGGAAAACAGAACTTTCCAGAACAATTTGATAGCTCTGGTTTAGTGGCTCATTGGAAACTTATGCACATAACAGTATTCTTTCTGGGACATTAAAATCTTTTCTGAGGGTTTTTTTTTCTAACAGCAAGAAAAAGTGATGTGTATTCCTTCCTTGCCATTTGGTGCTTACTGTCTAATATAAATTATGTTCCCAGAGAAATGGAATGAATTCCTGTTAAAAGGGAAGCACTGAATTACTGGAACTAAAACTGGGAGACACAGCAGAAGTGTTACAAATCATAGATACTCCATTAAAATATGCATCCTGCCACATGGTTCACTGGAGTATAAGAAATGCAAGTCTGGAAGTGGAGACTGCAGGCTCTCAGTAGTGTTGATAGCTCAGGCTATAGTTCTGATTCTGAAACCAGCCCTGTCAGTGCTGGTGCCAGTTCTGGCTCAGAGATCTTCATTGTTCAGTGTAAATCCGGCCATAGATCCCCTTACTGATCATAGTCATGTCTAAGGTCCATGGCCTAGTTGAAATTCCTCAAAGGTCATTGTTTTCACTGTGGAATCAATTTCTCTGGTAGGATGGATTTTTTAGCAGGATGCAGAAAAGCAATGAGGGACATGACAAATGTGTTCAGTATGTAATCGGACTTCAAAAAACTAGTAGTGATTATATGTGTGTTGGATTGTGATCTCAGTTTTGCTGGCACAAGAATGGAGTAGCAGTGCCATGGTCTGTGTCATTCTGTGCTTTGATGTTGGTGTAACAGTGTAAAATCTGCTCCTCCTGCCCTTGCTGATGAGGCAGTGTGACAAAGGTTTGGGATTAATTAATTTATTTAACCCTCAGTTCTCTTGGTTTATATTCTTATAATTCATTAGCACTCCATAGGTATGCTAATGAAGTTCAGGTTCTGCTGTTAATGATACCTTCCTGCCTTTTTTTTTTTTTTTTCCTTTTTTTTGTTGTTGTTGTTGTTTGGTTTTGCTTGGTTTTGACATTGCTTGTGAACTTAGATCACTCCAGGTTATTTTCTTGAAAGTATGCTCAGAGTTGGAAGAAAGAGTTGATGAAGGAAGGTGGGTATACTGTAGATGGAGTGATAGTGATAACAGGGAAACTGACCCAGAAAAACCAGAAACCTTGAAAGAAAAAATCCTCCACTGAGCTTGACAAATGAAAGATGGTATTTCAAAGCAGTGCTTACCTGAGACGATTCTGTAGAGGTTGACAAAACAAATACTACCTAATTACCTGAGAAACCCTGTGACTTACATCCTGTTCTTAAAAAAGAGAGAAAAGAAACCCTTCAGTGTATTGTCAGCAGTCCCTGTATATGGGCACTGAGCTGTGTTGCAGCAGGGGAGGTCTGTGCATTGTGTGGCACGGGGTTTGTGTTGGAATTGCTGTTTTAGAGCACCATTCCTTCAGTGTAACATAGCACACAGCAAGAGGTCCTCAAAGGTGGTTGTTATATCAAGTGCTTTAGTTATTGGGAAATGGCAGCAGCAACATTAACATAAAAACTGTTTGTTAGTCCAAGGGCCTTGCTGTGCCTCCAAGTTCCTTCGTAGGGTAGTCTGCATACAATAATTATACAAAATACAAGAAAACCTGATTATTGAGCAAGTTGAACAGAATTCTTTCGAAAAGTAGAAGCCTTCCTTTTTCCTGAATGTGGTCCAGCAGGAAACAGCACATGAGCAATGATCACACAGGCCAGTTTGATTAGCCTTTGAAATATCCTGAGATCAGTTACAGTGTTAAATTTGCCCACAAAAATAGTCATAATTTTCATGTTATGATACAGCAAAGCATATCCATGTGAAGTAGGAAGAATAAAGAGCTGCTGTGACTGTGCAGAGTGAGGTAGTGGCAGCCTGGGGGTGCACACAGGTACAGTCCCCTATCCCTGAGAAGGGCATCTTAAAGCTTCCCCATCTCGGGCTTGGCTGTGTGATTTACTCTTGTTGTTTAGAGGAAACTCACAGGTCAGAAAGCAGGTGACTTCCCTTAGCTGCCTTTTACCTGCAGAAAGGATTTGCATGAAGGGAGTTATTTTTTCCGCAATGAAAAGATCATTCTATCTGATGGTGTTGCTGCTGTATTGTTGGTTTAGTTTCTGTGTTTGGGTTGTTAAATGGCATGTTAAATTGTACCATGCATTTGTAGAACATACTGGCTTTATAATTCACAGGGCTGTTTTCTCCCTATAGAATGTTTCTTACCTGATAGACTAAAATTCAGATGAAATTTTAGGTTGTGCTTAGTTCATCAGTAAATACATTCTTTTTCTCCTGATGTTTTCTATTCCAGAAAATTCAATAGCAAGTCTTACCTGCAGCCTGGATATTTAGAAATGTAGTGGGTCAGTGTTACACAGTCTGTAAGATTGCCAGATAGCTCAAGGGTTTGGCAGGCAGCTTTTACCTGGCATAGTTTGGGTTCAGGCTGTCTCTGCTCCTTTTTTGTTTATGCTTGGGTATGTTGGTGAGCGCTGAGATTTATCTACTGCCTGAGGAAGACAAAGAGTTGAGTTTACTAATTTCCAAAAAATACCATCCTCCACAAAGAGAAAGAGGAAGAATTGAAATTCATGTCAGGGATCATTCAGCAACCTATGTGAATAGATTACCACAAAGATGTGGGATAGTATTCTTTGAGGAATCATGGTGTTTCTTTGTTAACTCTTCATTTCTTTTCTTTCCTCTCCTTTATTCATTCCTTTTCCATTTTCTCTCCTGTTACCTTACAGTTTGTCTTGTGTTGTATATATGCAGATTTTCTTCTCCTGCCTGATAATAAGGCAGTGTAAGAATTGTCTTTTATAAAGCATGTGCCAGTCTCTTTGGAAAATAATAACTAGTGCATAAATTCTGGTTTTTATCTTAGCTAAAATAAATACTGTAATCAAGTAAAAACTCTAAAGATACTGAACTGTGCACAGAAGTTGCATAGTAGAGTAATACAATTCAAAAATCTTGTTAGAAGGGAGAACATAAGCACCAAAAGCTACCTCTGCATATTATGTATGTTAGAAGACAGATGTTTGAACACAAAGTTGAAGGCCAGAGCCCCATGTTCATGTGCCCTGAAGTCTGTCTTGGTCTATGTGCTTGGTAGTTTCCATGTGCTAGGGGTGTCATTTGAGCTACACAGAAGTAAGGGGCACCACACCGTGGGTGTAGTCCCCTTCAGTTTCACTACAAAACTACTTTTTTATCCACAAAGGGGCGTTATCCCATCAAAGGAGTAAGTTTGGTTGTTTTGTCATTACTTACTCTTCATAAATCCATGTTTGCTGTTGCTCAGGTTGTCTCCTTTCAAGTTTTCCTTTCTTTATCAGCACGTGTCCTTAAGACACACTGCCTCTCCCCTCTGTATGAAGCTGATCACTGATAAAGGGGATGCTCTGCGTGGCTTGTGCCATTCCAGAGTGTAATCTCTGGTTCCTGCAGTTCACAGGACATACCTGCTTTTCTGCTGCCTCACATTTTGTGGGTTGCAGATTAATATAAATGAACAAACTACTAGGTTTTGAAGTGCATACTTTATTCATGGAAGAGTATCCTTGCTGTCCCACAGCTCTGGTTCATGGAGACAGGAGGACATTCCCACCTCAGTGTTTGGGACCAGTAATTCAGACCTCAGTGAGGTTAGTGTGATGATGTAGTGGGTTGACCCTGGCTGGACACCAGGTAACCACTGAAGGCATTCTCTCCCTCCCTTCTGCAACTGGACAAGGGAAGGAGAATACAGCAAAGGATTCATGCTTTAAGAGCTGGGAGAGGTCACTCATTGATCATCATCACAGGCAAAACAGACTCCAAGTGGGGATATTAAATTTGTTACTGACAGGATCAGAGCAGAAGAGTGAGGAGTAAAATAATCTTAAATACACCTTCCCCCCACCCCTCCTCCCTTCCAAGTTCTGCCTCCTGCCCCCCAGCAGTGCAGGGAGGTGGGGATGGGGCTCAGGGTCAGTTTGTGCCTCTGTCAGGGAGAGGAGTTGGAGTCCTTCCCCTGCTCCTGTTGGGTCCCTCCCATGGGAGACAGTCCTGCAGGAGCTTCTCTGGTGTGAGTGCATCCCACAGGTAACAGTTCTGTGCAAGCTGCTGTCCTGTGGGTCACTTCTCCGTGGGCTGCACATGTGCAGGTTGGAACTCATGTGCCTTGCAGACCTTTCCTCTACTGAGATACCTTGGCCGTCACATCAAGTATGTTCTGTAATGCCTCTGTCCATGTTAGTTTATCAGGGGAGTTTGTTCTCATTGCCAAAACTAAACCTTTTCAGGAGATTTAAGCCAGATTTAGTTTTAATGCTTAACTGAGTGAAAAGGCTTTACTAAAATTGCTTGTGTGCTTGAGCAGTTTCCCTAAAAACTTAAAAATATGGGTAGGCAGCACCAATAACAAACCAAACAAGTTTAATTGATGCTTTCCTAACAAGTGCTGATTTTGCATTAAAAAAAGTCCCTGTATTCTGTTCTGTTCTTGTAAGAAAGACTTATTTTTTTCTTCTCTAAATCCATTACCATGGGATAAAAATGTTGCTATCAACACCAGCTACTGATTGAATTTCAGCTGGTTATGGTTAATTTGTGTTGAGATTCTTTAGTCCTTGCCCATTCACTTACTTTTCAAGTCTGATAATACTGAAGATCTCTGAAAGACCAATTTCACCTCCTGCAACCAAGGAAGATTTTCCTGAGTCACAACTGGTTTGCAGTTACTCTGCTTCAAAGGTACCTCAGTTAAAAATAAAGGACGTGGGGTTTTATAGTCCCAAAATGAGCAGTGAGAACCTGCAATTCCCTAGTTGTTTAAGCAAGTGCACACTAATTTATTGCAGGTACAATAACCAGAGCATTAGAAAATGTAACCTATGAGAAAAACACTGAATTGTTTAATCCTAATTAGCCCAGGGAGCAGAGAATCAAAGGGGAGAGAGAAGAGAGAGACAGGAGAGCTGTTTTCATTGATATAAATGTTGCACAGGAGTGGAGGAAATCTGTTACATATTCATAGTGGGTACAAAGAGAATAAACTCTGACTACACGTG
Source organism: Scytalopus superciliaris (assembly GCA_013400415.1). Taxonomy (NCBI): domain Eukaryota; kingdom Metazoa; phylum Chordata; class Aves; order Passeriformes; family Rhinocryptidae; genus Scytalopus; species Scytalopus superciliaris. The sequence goes on along the minus strand of VXBX01007989.1, from coordinate 553,467 downwards.
GAAGGTTCAGTTTAGGCATGAGGAAAAACAGATTTCATATGTAAGATTGCGTTTGATTTTCATGGATATTACGGATCTTGTGTGAGTCTTTGTGCCTGTGTCAGGCTGTTAGCAAATTACAGAGTTGTGTTGAATACCTTCCCTTCCACTTCACTGGGCAGCAGAGAGGCTGTCAAAGCTGCATGTTGTGAAGAAATGTGCAAAGGGAAAGTACTGATCTGAATGAATTTCTCATTTGATGTCTTAGAGGGGAATATTCCTTTTTGCCTTTCACATAATTTGGTCATGAAATTTTCCCAAATTAAATAATTCATTTAACACATAAACCCAAGATTTTCCCATGGCCTGTTAAATGTAATAACAGAGGCTTTACATAGAATTAAAAAGCTGTGGTATGATTGTCTTTAGCCTCTACAAAAATTCTCCCAAAATCTTGTAATAAATAATTTGTTCAGAAGCAGGACCTGTAACATTGTTCTTTAAGCGGCAGTTTTGTGTGTTAATTCTGCTTTGCTTGGGAATGAAGGCCACCAGGCTCTTAAAGCACAATCAAATCAGTGATTTGTGACATGAAGGCTGCTTTGCACAATGATGGCCCTAATGGGTTACTTAGTTCCACGTCAGCTGGCACTGATCATTCAGTTGAGCATTATTGGTTACTGAATGACTGAATGTGGGTGGATGAGTGTTCTGGGTGTCTGAAGCCTCTCGATAATTAAAAGCAGGGATGAAAGTAATGGATATAGGATTCATGGCTAGGGTGGTTTTATTTCCATTGTCTTAATGTCTGGGAGGAATAACTGCTAAAAGTGAGGAATTGTCCCTTCAGTATAAGTCATAGGTGGGAATGTGTGGGAAGGATGATAGTGGTACTGTACTTGGAGAAGTAGGCTGTGCATTGCATTGTGCATTTTTCAACAATGCATTAGTTTTTGCTGGACAGGCTTATTCTGTGTGCCTTCGTTAAAGATGATCTGGTTTATGGGCAGGTCAGATAGTAGAGGGGGTGGGTTGAGACTGAAGAGCCTTGAGCAGATCTTGAGGTTGTAGGTAATAATTTCATCTACTCCAGTTTGAGAAATGTACTTACCGTTGGCAAACTTTTGCTGAGGGATATATTAATGTATCCAAGGGAATTTTTTTATAGTGTGATCATTTTTAGTGTAACTCATTTAAGAGAAACAGATTGATTTGGCATGTTAGAGAAAAATCTTTGCTGAAGGGGCTACATTGCTCAGACTTTATTCATCTGAAAAACCTACATTTCTTCTGGAATTCTAAATTGTCTGGGTTTTATTCATTTCTTGTCCTTTCTGAGCACTGAAATGTGTATTTGAGACAGTCAAACTATGAGGTATTCACTGCACCTTTTTTATTTAACATACTGATGTATTCCAAAAGCAGTTTCTTATCTGCATTTCATAGGCCAGTCTGCCTTGAAACAGTGCCTTGTTTTGCATTTGGGAATGAGGCTTTCAGAATGAGGTTTTGGGATGTACTATGCTTCTCCAAAAAAAAATAAAAATAAAAGAATTTCTAGAGGGGAAAGGGAGTTTCTGCAGGAAGACATAGGCTGTGTCAGGTGGTTTTAAACTATAGCTTCAAATCTCTAGTTCACAGAAGTAGATTTATTTTACCACACCCTGCTCTTCCCTATCCCATGGAAGAAGCATTGTGGAAAATTCACCATTCAGTGAGATGAAAATGCAAATGAAATGTTGACATTAAAGGGCAAAGAAGCCTGAAGATGAGGAAGGAAGCAAAGTATTTTGTTAAAAGTACCTGGAACCTCTGACTGGATCTGAGTGGATCTTCACTGTAATCACTCCCTTTGCTCTGGGGGTTTCCCTGCCCTCTGTGAACAGGATGTTAACTGGCTGTGCCTTCAGAGCCTCTCTGGGCAGCCGCCTTCCTGATGGGCTGTCCTCGCGGGGAGAAGGGCTTTCCCTACTGCCAGGCTGAGCCACTCTTGTTCCCACTTATGCCTCTTACCTTTCATCCTTCCACAGAAGGCAGAGTAAGTACAGTTCCCTCAGCCTGTCCTTGTAAGACCAGTGTTGCAGCCACCAGCTGTCTTTGTGGTTCCCTGCTGGCCTCGTGCCTTGGGTGGGGGCCCAAAGGAAGCAGCAGTCAGGGTCTGTCTAACAAGGCTCAGGTAAAGGAGGCAGTGCTGTCCCTCAGTTTGCTCGCTCTGCTGTGGTTCTCACAGCCCAGGGTGCTGTTTGTGTGCTTTGCTGCCAAGGCACACTTTGGCTCATGCCCAGTGCTCTCTGTGCCAAGAGCCCCAAGTCCTTTTCGGCTGGTTTGCTCCCAAGTCAGGCAGCCCCAGCTTGTTTTGTTTTTCGCTTCTCTCTTCCTACATCCAGAATTTGCATTTTTCCTTGTTGAATTCTAGAAGATTCCTGTCAGCCTATTCCCCCAGTATGTCTCAATGGCTGCCCTGCCCTTAAGTGCAGTGACAGTTCCTAGTCTGGTGTCATATGAAAAGTGGTTCAGTGTGCTGTCCATCACCTCCTGCAGAGCCTTGGTAGGAATGGCATACAGGACTGGTCTTAAGAGAGATGTCTGTGGTACTGCTCTTGTTCCCAGGCACCAGGTAGGGTAGAGCCTCTGGCCCTCTGAGCCACTGAACCAGGTTTCATCCAAAGCCTAATGTGCCAGCCTGCTTACACCAACTGGGAGATGGTGTGAAGAGCTGTTCTGTATAATAGTCACTGGTCTACCCTCACCAGGAATGTGGGAGAAAGTAGTCAGGTCGATTTGCCCTTGGGAAATCCATGATAACTGTTCCTAGGCACCACTGTGTCCTTCATGTGTCTGGAAGTGTATTCCAAAAGGAATCAGTCCATGATATTCCCAAGGACTGTTAGGAAGGTGAGCAGCCTGTACTTTGCCAGTTTGTTCTTTTGTCCTTTCTTAAAAATTGGAACTGTCAGGAACTTTTGCAGAGTGAAAGTGCAAAGCACCTCTAGTTGCCTTTGGAGTTACCCAGGCCTACACTAATGAGGTTTTAGATTGCTTTTAATACACACAGATGAGACAGAGAAAACAAGTTCTGTTCTCATTTTCAAATGTTGGAGTGAAGTTTAGAAAGAAAGTCTTTTATTTCAAATGTATCTATAAAACTGGTAGGCCACATATAATTTACTGTATAAAAATTACTAGCAAAAGAACAATGGCTCAATTGGCTTTTCACTATCTGGTTTCAAACAACTTTAGAAGTGTTTCCGTTATAAATGAAATGTCTTAATTAGCTTCCCACTAGATGGAGTAAATGTGTGTCAACCCAGCAGAGGAATCAGAGCAACAAATCACTTGTATTAAAAACTGCTGTTCTGTTCTTGTTAATGATTAGTTTTCTCAGTCTAAAATGAAGGCTTCCAAGCCATGTGGTGAAGTTTCCTACTTAATAATCATAAGCAAAGGATGCACTTTGCATGAAGCTCTGTGTCAGTTGTCATGGTTTTCGTGGAGTGAAGGCAGCCACTTGGGTTACAACAGAGGTGTGTCATTTTAATAACTGTGTTTGATTTTATTTTCTGTTGTTGTTACTTGGGATTTGAAATTATTCTTTAAAAATCATACAAAAAATGGTACTTACTTGAAAGGAAAGAACTGGAAAAAAGTAAAGCAGCTTTCATGTTCCTGTGGAGTCCTCAGGTCCATGATGAAGGACTTGTACCCCTGAAATTTTTACTTCTCTTCTGGTCACACTGTTAGTTTTGCAAAAACTAGTACCTTGTTTATAACTCTTACCCTTCTTGTATCTTTTGACCCTTATGGCTACCATTACTAGTTAGGATTTTCAGGCAGCTTTCAAGTTTTCCCCAACTTTTTAGTCTTAAATACATGCTCAGAGCTTTTGCACAGCATAACTAGGTCGGTATTTTGGGGAATAAATCTCCCTTTGAATTGCTGTAGGCATTGTGTGAGAGTGGCATACCTACCAAGTACCAGGGGGGAGAGGGAAAGGAAGGAATGAAAACAGGGCTGAAAGGCACCTTTCTAACAGAAAAAAAATGTTGCTTAGGAGAGAAAATAGGTGCTAAAACTCTCTGTGACAATTTACTCAGCCTTGCCAACTTCACAGTTTTTATTTAAAAGGATTTGCAGAAGGCAGGACTCAAAATTTTCCCTTTAAACTTTCCAGTTCCACTCCTCAGCTCAGACCGTTCCTGTCTCCCGGCCGTTTATGGAGAAGGCCATTATCCCAATATATGCTCAGTGAGGACTAAGAGCACGGGAACTGTCCCAATGGAATCAGACTGTTGGTCTGTTTAGCTGTTTCTAATGGTGATTAATCTTAAATGTTTTTTGTCTTAATCTCCTGGAGCAGAATTTTATAAGTTGGTTTACTGTTAAATGGGCAAACTAAACCTCCTGGCATCCAGTAATAGCAAGGCAACTTTTGCCCTACACTGTGAGTTCACAGCATGTATTAGTTTTAAAACTTCCACTTTACTGTATAACATGATCTTTTATTGCTGAAAATACTTTAATCTTTCAGTATCAAAGGGCATCATTTAATCTCGTAATTGATGAAGTTCTTTGGTCTTCACCAGAGTTTATATTCTCACTAATCTCACCTGGAATTACAGTTTAAACACAAAAATGGTTTTGCAAAATTTTCTCTGTAAGTAACAAGAAATGTTTATCCCTTACCGTTGCAAATGAATTATTTGTAATGTGTAGAGGCTATGGCAGGATAATGATTCTACTATGTTACTTAAGGACAAATTCCTTGCCAGTGCTTGGAGACAATGCTGCTGTCAAAGACAGAATTCTGATCTCTGGTTTAATTAATCATTTGTTAGCTTTACACTTATCACATATAATGTGGTATGCAAAAGATGTCTTTTAAGGGAAGTGCCAAGAATGGATTTCAAGAATAGACATATGATCATTTTTAATAGAGGCCGTGGTATTTGCCATAGCATTGAGATGTCACAATATTGACAGATTAAGAACATAGGATTTTAATTTGCCCTTTATAATGCGGGGTTTATTGTTCTCAACACTCAAAATAATTGCTGTTAGTGGAAACCTGAAAAGTACTTTTAATAACTAGATAGCAACAGTTATATGAAGTTCTCACTCAATTAGTCATCAAAAATAAATAATGCTTGCAATTTCTTGTTCTCTTTCTAGCACATCAAAACTCTTGCTCTGGCAACCTGTCATCTGGCAGAATTAAGTGTGGGATAATGGTGGCATTGTGAGTGATACACAGAAATACCAGTCAGTAGCTAAGGAATTGCAGAGCACAGTATTGGTGCATTTGTGACACAGGGACTGTAGTTTGCTACACTGAGTGACATGTGGTTTGACATGATGAAATTTTCAAAATATGGACATTAGACAAATGTCCACAATAGACTTGATAATCTCTTTTAATCCATTGTGTGCTCAGTGAAGGACATAATAGACCAACTCTGATCCTCCTGGAGCCCATACAAGCATTTCTGTTGCTGCTGTGGTATTTCCGTGGCACAAATAACTGCATTTGCAGCAGTATAATAAAGACATCACTCATCAAGTTAACTCCTGTGAAGGTGTGAGTCTGCTCTGCATTTTAGTATTGATTTGTGAAAAAGAATGACTGATGGGGCTGTAGAAACCAAGATAAGATAAAGCATAATGACAGTGTAAAGGTCAGCATTTAATTGAATGTTAGATAAGAACACATAGATTCTCCTTTGGCCTCACAGTGCCTCTTTGTCCACATCTACATGGTGTATCTGGAGGTTTTTGACTTGGCTCTGCATTATTTTCTAACAGCTGAGACTCTTTCTTTGCAGAATTGATGGTTTCATGGGTGTATGCAAACTCTAAAAATGAATGATCCAGGTAAAGTTGTTTGGATAATCACTTCTGAGCAGGGTTTGCACGAAAAGCTTTGTGTTGGAGAAAATGCTGTGAAACCTAGTCAAGCATGTTCTTCTACAAAGCTTGGATTAAAAAGCAAATAAGCCAAAAAGCCCATTTGCAACCAGTTTGGAAAAATTGGCAGAGTTCTAAAGACTGAGGCCAGACTTTGGGTTTATTAATTATTCTCTTTAAAATCCTAGTAGAAAAGCAAATGAAAAGGTTTGTCATCAGAGAGTGTTTTTCATTTCAGAGATGAAAAGGTAATTCATATCCTGAAATCACCCTGGTGCAATTGTAATGACTTGCTACTGCAGCTTGAAGTTGAATACCAGGAAGGTGTGAAATTCATCAGTATTAGACTTCACTATTAATGTGACTTTGAATCCTCAGCCTGAGCTCCTGTACCAAAACCATTGAGGATGCAGATTTATTACAATCATTGAAATGTGAAAAGGAACACACGCAACTTGTGTGCCTTGTCAGCAGTAGTGAAGTAACCCAGCTCTTTCCTCTTGTGTCACTTGCAGTTACTGAGACTCCTGTTGGGAAGGTTATCCACAGTTTATGTCAGAGCCCTGAATACCCAACCTTAAGCAATACTATCAAGTTCCTCCCATGATTCTAACTCCAGGCTTTAAGCTCTGCTGTTCTCCCTAGGCAAGATTTCTGATTGTTGATGATGGCACCCTATTTTGCATTGCAAGCCCTCATAGCTCATGGCAGTTCAAGCATGCAATCATCCAACATTCCTGTTGGATATCCATGTGTTCTCACATGGAATATTCATAAAAGCAGTTACATGTCTGTCTCAGGTATTTATTAAATAGTGAATCATGAGAGCAACATGAAAAATCGAAAGTTCTGCACTGAATTACTTAAAACAGCTTCCAAGGACAGAAAACAATTAACTACTTCTGTTGTTCTCATTATTATGGCAGTGTTTTATCAGTTTTTGATTCTTTGTGTCTGAAAATGACTGTAGTTTATGGTTTGTAATTCAAGGTTTGAGAAATCAACAGGTTCTTTCTGCTTGAAACATTGTCCTTAGTCTTTAATCACTGGATAGGTTAGGGTTTTTTTCCTGAATTCTACAGTAGCAGTTAATTCAAAACCTGGCAGATCTGGACTTTGGAGGGAATGGAGTTTCTGCAAGAACTCAGTGGGAGTGCACTCTATGGGCCAGGAAAAGGAGCTTTCTGCAAGGAGCTCCTTCTCCCAGCCACAGAGAAATGTTACTAACCTGAAAAGAGCATGTGTATTGTTAGAAAAAAAAGGTTTTCTGACAATGTGTGTCCCGGGAGGGGTTCACACTTGCACTGAGAGCCTGAGCCATCACTCTGCATGTGAGTAAAGAATTGGAGAGGGAATCCCTGTGCCAGTGCAGCTGGAAAGAGACCTCTGTTCTACAACCTGCAGTTTTTAAAGTGCCAGGTCAGATTATTAGAATGAAGGTTTTGTCTTTGGAAAGCTTTCCCGAGACTGTCAGTTAGAGGTGTCTTACACCAGAGTCATTTTGCTGACCTCTTCACTCTCTAAGGTTCCCATGATGAGGCTGCCAATATTTACATAGCTCAACTTCCCAGGAAAACAGTATTAATGGAATTCTACAAATTCCCTAAAATAATGTTTTGTAGATATATGCAGTTTGTTGTGGGGCTGCACTGGTGTAAAGCTCTTACAGAAATCCCTTGACATTCACTTAGCAATTATGTGACTGTCTTAAAATTATTAACCATTCTGCCCTGTCCCAACATTTTGTACTCCATGTTTTGTAGAAGAAAGGAACCCCATACTGGAAATAGGGGATTGTCAAAGATCCCTAAATTATATGTTCACCCAGGAAGAAATGGTGATCTGCTGTCCTGAATCCAGCTTTATGATCACTGGAGGGAAAAAATTGTAATTATTTTATAAAAATCTAAAAATGGCAGTATGTTCTAATTTTTTTTTTAAAGTGATAACCCAAGCATAGTGTATCTTTACAAAGAAAGTGACTTTTTTTCCCAGTAAACTGAATCAAGACCATTACCTGCCTGAGGGCCCTGCTCAGTGTAATCCTGGATAGCTGAAGTTACTCTGTTTTAATAACCTCTGTGTTATTGGTCCTCTAATAAGTCTGTCTGTGTTTCAGTTAAAGTGAGTTTGTGATATTTTAGCTATTGCAGGGCTATCCACTCACAACAAAATCTCGTTTTGCTTCCACACTGCAAATTTTCCAAACAACTTTTGTATGGTAACAGCCTCTGGATACTGTGGAATTCTTACTGTGTCTAATTCCAGGATTAAAGCTGAGACTTCATCACACTGTTAGTCTTTGCCTGAAAATAGGGTTTTCCCTTTCCCACTTTCCCAGTGCAGCATTATGCTCATCTTCACCCCCAAAATTGATTGCCTGTTTTCTTGAGGAAGTTTAGGTGTATTTTTTACCAGCAGTGTTTTATTTCTGCCAGCTTGTGCACCAGCTCAGAGTTCATTATTTCTTACAGTGTTACTTCACAGAAGCTGTTATTTTGTTCAGTGAGTGAATTTGACTTGTGGCTCCTGCAGTAATGGAGTGCTGTTTGAACCTTGTCTGAAGGCTGATGTTGAATTCAGTAGTTTCTGTACCACCCTCTGACCACAAAGGTGTTCTTTCCCAAATGGTACAAATACATGCAGGTGGATTTATTTGGTTTAATATACTTAATATAACAACCATGCTATGGACCAGAAATAAAATAACAGAACCCTACAGTGTCCCCCTCTCTGTATGCACCTTGACAGTAAAACTATGAAGGTGAGAACACACAGCAATTCTGGATTAAAGAAAATATATTTGACTTGATGGAAAATTGGGTGAAAGTAATTGGGTTTCTTTCTGCCTGTCTTTTGGTAAAGCTTCCTGATGGTCCTGCTCTTGTCATGTGTCTCTTGGCACACCAGACTTTTGGGATACTCCGAATGCCAGGATTTGCTGACTGGAGCTCTAAATGTCAAGTTGATCATTCAGTAGTAGATCTCTTACCAGTTATGCAGAATTTGGTTCTCTATATTTTTGGTTCTTAAAAATGTGAATTTACTTGGTCAAGAAAAGTTTCTTGAGTGCCCTATTGCATTGGCAGAACCAATATTATGTTTCAAATAGTTCATAGTCCCGGAAGCGTTGTGTGCTTCGTTACACAGTGTTCTGTTAATACAAGTAAACTTGCTTTTAGTATTTTGTTCCTTTGTAATGTCATGTTCATTGTGTCTTTTTTACTATGTTTATAATAAAGTTTCAAACTTCTGCATGAAACCCCTTTCTTTTAATAATATTTTGGCAAATAGGAAGGAGTAAATAAACCTGAAGACCTTGATTGTATAGAACATAGCTCTTGTCATAAATTAGACTGAATCCCAGACTGAAATGGCAGTTTAGGTGACTCGGAGGAACAGACAGTGACATGTGAAATGATGCCAGGTATACAAACAGCACATTAGTGCTGCTTGTTTTGCCTGTAGTGCAGGAGCTTGTGCTGCTTGATGGAACTGATAAGTGACAGATCCAAAATCCATTCTCATCATGTAAAGGTTTCTTGTGAGACATGTAAGGCCTGTACCTTTCCTGCAGCAACAACACAGCATTTAAACACCAAGTTTAGTGTTTAAACACCTGCTGAAACAGGACTGGTTGTTGTCAGACACAATCTTTGACCAAACTATAATAAGTTTGACATAAGTAGCAAAGGTACTAACCATAAAAAAGAATAACCCATGTCTGCATGTTTTTCTCCAGACACCTGAGGAGCTGGAAGATGTCTCTGACCTTGAGGAAGACCATGATGCACGGAGTCGTACAAGTGTTCAGACTGAGGGGAAGACTGACAGGGTATGTATTACACCTGTGGGAGCACAAAGCACTGTGACCAGGGGCAAAATGCTACTGGATTACTGTTCCTATGACTCACTTAAAGGCAGCCAGTGGACACTAAAATCTTCTTTAACTCTATAGATTTCTGAAAGTGTGTGGAGTACATAAAGCTGATGTGTGTGACCTGAAACAGAAAGAGACTGCAATTAAGTTGAAAATACTTTGTGAACGTGTAATTAAACAGAAAAATTCTTATACTTAGTGAAAAATATTCCAACAGTTACAGTTTGATAAATGTGGCTTGGTCTAATAGAGGCTGGGCTAATAAGGAATGGTTTTTACAAGGGTCTTAGTGAAGCCTTCAGGGTGTTAGCCAAAAATAACCTCTGCCTGTGAGAAACTTCACATGCACAGAAGAGAAAGGGATGTGTCTGGAATGTCAGCACTGCAGGACGTGAGTTACAGACATCTGCTGTGTTCATGTGTGAACCTGTTCTGTGGTGTATTGCCTAACTAGTGAGCCCATGAGGAGGTATGAAGAACATCCTACAGTACTCGACAGTGTCTGTATTTCTGCAAGTTCTGAGTCTGGTATTCCTGTTGTAGCATCATTTAACATGAGGACTTGACTGCCTTGCTGGGTTTTATCTGTTGTTTACATTAAACATTTTGAAGAGCTCGAAAACATTTTTGAGATAGCAAAAGTTTTCTTGGTACAAAATCAAAGCATTTAGCAAACATTCATCTTCTTTATGTTTCCATTTTAAATAAGGTTCCAGCAAAACTGTTCTCTGTTCACAACTTCCTGACATGGAAAGATCCATGGAACAGAAACGTCTTCTTCATCACTTGCTTGCTCATACCTGGAGCAGTAACAGACCTCTCACTCCTGATAGATTCTAGTATTAGTTCTGTAATGGAAATTATAAATGATAGAACTAGTTGGGGAAAAAGGAAAACTTTTCAGTAAGAAAACAATTACGTCAAAAAATGGTCATTTAATTCATGACTGCTTTTTAGCAAACACATTTTTTCTATTCAACAAATATTTTCTTTATTAATACCCTAAATACTAATGAAAAGAACACTAATCAAAATGAATGCAGCTCACTTGTGCTGCATGTGCATATTGTATGTTGTCAGTTAATTATTAAAACATTGTGAGAAATGTAATAGCTCTGTGAAAGACCACCTCATACAGTCTTGTTTTTCAGTAAACATAATTGGCAACTAAAACATACCAGCTGCCCTTTGCAGTTTGAATTAATGTTTGTAAATGTTAGCACATTTTCCTGAAGTTAAAGGCCAAAATTTGCGTTGTGGTTAAGAAAGGCAGGGTTTTCCATCACAATGCCATGAATTTTTTTGGAACAGGTACACAGGATGTGCTTGCATGTTTTCATAAATATCCTATAATGAATGCACCTGAAGTTTTTCTCTTACTTGGAAAACAGAGATAGTAGTTTGTAGATCTTTACTATCAAAATGTAGTAACAAAAGATCCACTAAAGCTTTAAAAGATCACGTTTTCATGCATGGTCATCTACTTCTCAGCTAAAACAGAGCACTTCTTTAAAGGGCATGTTTTTTTGACGAGAAAGCCACAAATAACACATTCCAGTGCACAAAGCAAGCAGTAAATGCTGCAGGCAGGGGGTGGCTGTTCCAGAGCCATGGCCGAGTTACTGCTGTGGGGAGATCCCTCTGGGATGTGCCCCAGCCTGTGCTGCCACTCGGTCAGTCTGCAGTGTCCCTGAATGTGGTGCCGAGGTGGGAGGGACTGTTATAGACAAACTATGCTTAATACAGCTGAAAAACCCAGTATTTTAACATGGTGGTATGTACATTTATATTTTTTTCTTCAACTTCTCCCTGAAATTATACAGTACCTGTAAATGTTCCTTTCTGTGGAGTCTAGATAGCAGTCATAGCTTAAAGCCTGAGTCTTTATCCTGGAAAGTTTTCCTAATTTTCAGATCAAGCTATCAGGGCCATAAATGGCACATTGCCTCCAAAAGCAATAGAAAATTATAGCTTTGATGAAATTGTACACACACCCATTCAGTTTAAATCAACATATTGGCAGAATCATGCACGTACTTTTTTTTTTTTTTTTTAACAGATGTTTGAACAAATAATTTTGCTGCTGCAGCAAACTGGGACAATGATTTAAGGCCTCTTTATTTGGGCTGCTATTTGATATTGATATTTGAAGATTTATACCTAGAAAGGGTTTAGCAATATGAACAATCTGTACAGGGAAGATAGATTCCAAGGGTTCGACAGAGTGTGTGTAACTGCGTGTTGTGCAGCAGGTTCTGTGCTGTTGGGAGGCTGTTCCTTGCAGTGCTGACACCAGGAGCAACTGTGTTCCAGAAGTGGTTTGGCAGGATTGCAGAGTAACCTTTGTTCCTCCTTGAGTTCTTTCTCTTGGGCATTTCAACTATAATAATTCAATTTTATTTATACATACTAGCTCCATACTAGTTCTGCATAACAGCACTCTTGATTCCTCTTGCTTTGTCAAGAGTGTTGTAATTTCTTCTATGTCACATCTCTCACTGCTCCAACAGGGAACTAGTGCCTTTTTTCTTTCTGTTTTTATCACAACATATAAAACCAGATGTGATGTGTGTGTGCCACTTGTAGCAAGGCTACATCTTTACTACCAAATCTCATTTCCCTTATGCAGGAAAGGGGATGTATTATTAATGACACCTTCTTCAGAATGTGTTCATGGTGAGGCAGCAGGACTGAGATTTGACCTTGTATTTATGTACCTGACTCATCTTGAAAATGGTAGTTCTTGATCTTTTCCCTCAGATAATTCCATGTTTCTGAGATGAGTATGATAGTGCCTGTGGCACCAGCTCCCTTCGTGGGATACAAGTTAACTTGGGCAATGTCCTGTGGGATCTCTCAGTGTTTAAACTGGATGGAAATACTGATTATTATGTGTAGGGTGATTTTATATCCTTGAAGAAGATTCTTAGGATCAAATCCTTAGCTACTGTAAAAAATAGGTACTGCGTATGGATCCAAGGACTAATGCAGTTTTTCTCAGCTGAAAGTTAGACCTCCCTCTGGTTGTTGTGTCTAATTTGTGTAGCCAGCTCTGCAGGCTTATCACACCCTAATTTTGCCTGAGGAAATTTATGCCATGGTGATCAGAGTAATTCCACTGAGGTAGTTTCTGTCTTATTATCCTGTGATTTTGAGTTGAAGAGAAGGTCAAGTCAGAATTTGCCCAGCTCATTTTCAGCCATAGAAGACGATGTACATGTTAATGACCAGGGAAAAAAGTATTTTAGGTGTTTAAAGTTGCTAAATTAGTGAAGAGAAGTGCTTAGCTTAATTTCAGTTACTGCTGTAGGTTAAGGTGGTCATAGTGAAGAAGAAGCAAAATGCTTTACCTCATAACATAATCCACTTAGGGATGACAAGAGCAGAACTACTTTCAGGCAACCACCCACCCACATTTTCTCCCAGAGTTCTGCAGACAGTATTGTGAACACATTGACAAAAATGTCTGAGAATAAGACCATGTTTTATACAGGTTTGTTGCAGACTATGTTTGTGCAACAGTTCTGGGCTGATAAAAAGTTGATTCATGTGCGAATGAGAAAATCCAGGCTGAATTATTTCACTGTTTTATTTGTGTTACATCTTAAATACAGCAATCAATTATATATGTCTAAAAATATACCAAACTCTAAGAAGAGAGAGGAGATGTAAAAGCAAACACCAAGAAGAACTGTTGGTATTTGCATAAAACTGTTGATATTTGAAGTTGTTTGCCATCAAATGAATTAGCTATTCTTATTCAAGTAGCAAATACTTTACATGTAAGTTCTCACATTAGTAGAAATGCTGGCATGCATTAACAGGAAGCATGTGCTATTTTGTAAATAAAAAAGCCAATTTTAGAATATTTCATTGGTTTATTTTTTATCAAAACCACACACAAGCATGAAACACTGATGATAAGAATTCAAGCATAATGAAAATAACTACTGTGATTTTGAGTAGGTTCTATGAATAGTAATTTTGACACTTGATACATAGCAAAGAATTTCCTGTCAGTAGTCATGATCTATCAAAAGCATTTAATTTTCTTGCCAATTTTTACCCCAGTTTCAGTATAGGGAGGAGATTAAGTTAATGAAGGACTCGAGGTTGTAGCAGTATATTTTCTGCTATTACAAAGTAGGACTGGAATGAATGCTGAGAACTCAGCTAATCCAGCCATCTGGCCAAAGGTAGAATAAATACACCCCCTCCTGATACATACCCGTATCTGAGGCATTGCATTGCTGTCTCTGCTTAGCTCATTAGTGGAACTGAGAGTTTATTGTGGAAGCTTTTTCTTTATACCTCATATGTTGCAATTAAGCCTGTTAGTACCAGTCTTATCTCTAATGGACACAGAGAATGTGACATTTCCTTTCTGCATTTGTAATTCTTTTTCTTCCTTGTCCATCCTTTTTCTATGTCCTCTCTCTTTTGCAAACTCCGGATTAGACAACTCCAACAGCCTTAACTTATCCTTTAAGATAGTGGTTTCTCTATGTCCTTTCAGCCTGGTTTTCTTTCCCCTGGATGTTCTGCAGCTGGTTAATAACTTCTGACATTTTGTCTCCAGACTATTTGCCCAGCTGTGGTGTCAACAACAAGCACTAGTGTGAGGCTGACACTCTTTCCTCCTGTGTGTGCATACTTTGGAGTGAGTTTGGGGTGAGGTTTGTCTTTTTGCCAGCCACAAATGGCCACCCCCAGAAGTGCCGGTCACTGGGTTTGTCTCGGTCTGTGTGTATGGGTGACTTTCCTCTGGTGTAAAACCTTATGCTTTTCTCAGCTGAAATACATCCCATGATTTCTCCAGGTCAGTCCTCACGTTTCTCCAGATCCCCTTGAGTTGTAAACCAGGCCTCTTCCAGGGCAAATGTGTGATGTGTAGTCAGTTCTGTCATCCATTAGTGACAGTGCTGATAATTCCAGTCAGGGCATTCCCCTCAGAGCTTTGCCCTCTGTTTGGGTGTGTTCTTGACAGGTGTTCTGGGAGCAGTTTTCTAACCAGTACCACATCCACCCAGTGGCAACTACATCTAGGTCCTATGTCCCTAGATTAGTTATAAGGATGACAGGAGAACCAATGGCAAAACTCTAGTGAAGTTAGATTTATGACATGTTGCTTTTTCATCTATGGGCCTATAGCCTTGGGACAAAGAAATTAAATTAATGTGACACAGTTGCATCATCTAAGTCAGCCTTTTTAGTGAAGACTGATGCAAAAATGGTATTAAATGATTTTTTCTATTATCTCCCTATCAATTTATCCTATTATAGTCTATCTAAAAATATAGGGAAACTGTCATGGCGGCACAAATGAGGCATTCTCTGAACTTGTTCAAAGAATGCTGGACTTCAGCAGCCTTGCTGCAATTCTTAAAACTGGGAGAAGACAACTGGAGACAGCAGGCAGTAACCTGACCAAAAGAAATACAGCTTGTCCCTGCTGTCAGTGACACACACCCACACAGTTCATCCTCAGGGGTGTAATTCCCTGAGCAGGCGAAGTAGTGAGCTATGAAAAGGTAGTGGACACATCTTACTCACTTTTAACAGAGTCACCTTTGCTCAGTGGTGTCTTTAGAGATGCACTTATTGCATTCCAAACACATCTGTGGAAGAGTTTTTATCTCATGCTGACCTTCCTTATAAAATGGCATCATCAAATCACTAAATGGTTTGGGTTTGAAGGTATCTTAAAGCCAGGGTTCGGGTCACTATGTGTATTTTGTGACAGTGGTCTGCAAAGTTTGTTCAAGAAAAAACAATTAAAGATCACAATTGGAACTGTTTTGAAACTGATTGAAATATAGTAGTGTCCCTTGAGTGACTTGCAGGGCTCCTGCTCCCTTCCACGAGATGCTGAGCTGGCTGCAGCGGGGAGAGCAGGAGCAGGGGTGAGATGGCTTCTTGTGGCTGCTGAGTCTGTGGTGGAAGGAAGAACTTAGCTCTCAAATAAGGCAAAGTAGGGACATCAATCAGGTCTTTTGGGATTTCTGCCATTATCTTATAACTTCTCAAAACTACAGTGTGTGAAAAGCAGGATATTTTATGTTTTTGCTTGTAGAAGCTCTGAAAAGTTTTTCATATGCTCCATCAGGAGAGTGGGATTTGTTTCATTGTAACCTACAAAATTGCAGAAAAACAGTTTCCCCCTTTTCTTATCTATAGTTACAGTACATATTGCAGTCTACAAAGCAGGAAGTGTAAAATAATTTTCCAAAGGAGGTTCTTTGCTTTTGCTTTAATACTGTGCTTCTTTTTGTTGCTTTTCTTCCCTTCCAGTCCCTGCAAGTGGTAAGAATTTTGGTGGTGTGAATCTGGACAGTCGTTTGGTTTTAGGGGTCAGGAAAGGAAATAAAAAAAAAGCATGTCAGCCTAAGACTTACAGACAATAGTCATATGTTTACAAGAAAGTCAAATCTTTAGAGTGCAGCCAGGGACAAAAGTAGGCAAAAGGCCACTTTTTGGGTTGGGATCCTATTGGCAAGCAATGCACCAGAGAGACAGGAGTCAAACTTCAGCAAGTAGTTACTCCACACGTCCTTACATGGCCTTAAAAGTTCAGTTTCTCTGAGAAGGGGCTGGAATGAAAAGAAAAACCAGTCTCACAGGGTAAGTCAGGCTGCAAATGGGGGAATGCAAATAAAATAACCCCAGTGTTGGAGACTCCAGGTAATGGCCATCTGAAGAGTTAATTCAGGGAAATTTAAGAAAAAAATCTATGCCTCTTTTTTAATAGAAGAAAGAAAATATCAAAAAATATAACTGCTCTTCTCACTTAGTCTTAATTCTGTTATCTGCTACTGCAATAAAACTATTTTGTCTTAGAAGTAATGAAAAAGTAATTTTCTCCTGGTGGACAAAATAAACCTGCAGTCATGTAATAGCAGTCATTCAATTTAGATCTTTATTTCACAATTACCATTATGTTGCCTATTTTGATACAAAATCAAATCTGTGCTTAAAAGGCTGTGTATCCAATTGTTTTATGTTGTTGCTGTACGTGGTTTTAAAGCAGTATGAAGGAAATGAGAGAAAAGACAAGGTCAGAATTACAGTTTCCTTTGCCCCTTTGTCTCATTCCACCTGAAACTCATTACTGTTGGCAGATAGCAGGATACTGTATGTCACAATTCCCTCATTAAAATGTCTTCTTTCTTCTGGTTTCAAGATCCAGACTGTGATCTTGAACTCAAAACAGTATTGAAGCTGGGGCTAGGAGATACCATAGACATCCACCAATCAGCAAACATGTATTAGATCATAAAAATTTGTCCTCTCTCTGTAGGCCAACTCTTTATTTTTGTGTTTCATACCTTTCCTATTGTTGTAGTTTAACCCCAGCTGGCAGCACAGCCCCACACAGCCACTTCCTTACACCCCCACCTTGATAAGGGCAGGAAGATTAACACTGAAAACACTTGAGATAAAAACAGTTAAGTAAGTAAAGCAAAATCTGTGCACTCAAGCAAAGCAGAACAAGGAATTCATTGCCCCCTTCCCATGGGCAGGCAGGTGTTCAGCCATCCCAGACAACAGGGCTCCATCCGGGGCAGTGTTGATGTGGGAAGGCAAATACCATCACTCTGAATGGTCCCACCTTCCTTCTTCTTCCCCCAGCTTTATGTGCTGAGCATGACCCCACATGGTCAGGGATATCCCTTGGGCCAGGTGGGATCAGCTGTCCTGGCTGTGTCCCCTCCCAGCTCCTTGTGCCCCATCCCCAGCCTCCTGGCTGAGAGGCAGAAAAGGCCCTGGCTCAGTGTAAGCTCTGCTCAGCAATAGCTACAACATCCCTGTGTTATCAACACTGTTCAGCACAAAAGCAAACCAGCCCATACTAACTACAGTGGAGAAGATTGACTACCCCAGCCCAAAAGCAGCATACCCAGCCAGCTTATCCTACAGCCATGAGGAAAGTGTGTCCTGATCTTCTCTGGTCTGTATAGTTTCGTGGGATTTTCTAACAGAACAAGAGAAGTACTCCTCAAAGCAGTTCCACTTACTAAGTCTGTGATGTAGGGTAATTCTGACCACTGTCTGGTGGTTCCTTCCACCCTTAGCCATTCTGTGGCTCTGTGTGATTCTGTGACTGCAATTATAACAGTTACATGTTGGGAAACCTGTAATTTCCAGTAATTTATATAAATGAGAAAATTAAGCCTGTGACAGAGTGATTCTAGCATAAATAAGATCTCTGAAAAGTCATGGCTTGAAAAACATGCATTATGTGTAAGACTGATTGCCCGTTATATTAATTATAAGTAATTCAGCATCTGCTTTGTCTTTCCATTTTATTGATGGTAGGTAATGTTTTATAAACAAGAATAAGTCACAAAATATTTATTGTTTAATTGCACAGTATTTTCAATGTGTTAATAGCTGCTGCATGTTGTGGGTTCCTGGTGGCCTGAAGGGGTTGGCGGGAAGGTGCTGGATAAGAACCACGATGGCAGCAGAGCCATCAGGACCAGTCTGAAGGTCTCCTCACTTCCTGGGGTAGAAGGTGTTACGAAGGGCCAGGACTTGTGTGTGCCCACAGAATGTCTTAGCCCTTGTCTGCCTCCTGGCCTGTTCCTGCCACAAGAGGCGTGTCTGACCCTTGTCTGGAACCGGTTGATGATCTTGCTCATGGAGAAGAACATTAAGTAAAATATTTCTCTCACCATGCTGCATTTTCAGGAATTTTTGGTAACCTTACTCATGTACTGATTTCTGATGTGTTCCTCTTCTGCAAAGACAGAATATGCATATTTGAACAATTAAGCCTTTTTTTGATTCTTAAAATGGTAAGGTAGAATCTTCTCAGGAGTGAGACCACATGTACCTGAAAGTTTTAGGACAATTAACCCTTTTCATTGATTATTTCCTAGCTGAATCAATACTGCATTTTGTAACTTGCACATATATCATACTTAAAAACACTTAGGCTCCTTAGCCCTAAGAAATAGGAAAAACTGTGAGTCATATTTCATAAAGGCTCCTTGGAAGAATTTATTAATCTCGCTCTCACTTTGTTAATATTAATGGTTTCGCAAACACCACTGACCCCATTACACTGAGACAATTTATTTGGCACAGCCAAATGATAGCATACAGATTTGGAAATTTTCAAGTGCTCAAACTCGAACAGCTGGGTCAGGCCACGGTGTTTTTAAACTACAGATTTAATAATATACAGTGGTTTTGTTTAAAAAGAAGAAAAAGACTGTGACAGAGATGTTTTACAAATCAAATTATTCTGTTTTAGGCCAAGATGACTCAACTGCCAGAGGCTGAAAAGGAAAAGATAGCTGAGCAAGTGGCTGACTTCAAAAAAGTCAAGAGCAAGCTTGATGCAGAGATTGAAATATGGGATGATACCAGCAATGACATAATTGTTCTGGCCAAGAGGATGTGTGTGATTATGATGGAGATGACTGACTTCACAAGGTAATTATGCAAAAAATTGTTTCTAAATGTTAGAGGCCATTGTCATATTGTTACAGCAGCAAATACAGAGTTTTTAATGTCAGGGGACAGGACGTGCACACAATGGAGTGGCTGAGCTGTTGTAACACACTAGGGAGTGGTACTGAACCATAGGAAAGGAGATTTGAATTTTGAACTATGCTTGTCCTTAATTTTTTTTCTTTGTCTTCTTTTATTACTTTGGTTGGTGGAGTTTTTGCACATCTTTTAGCGTTCTATTTGTGCTCGCAGTGAAAGGGAAAAAATAACAAAATAATCTTGACTTTAGGCTGTAGTTTTGTCTCACCTGTTTTCTTTCTACTTGTATCAGACCATGCTGTCAAGCATAAAACACACTATGCAGAGCCTACGTGTGGAGTGCATTTTCATACTCATGCATATTTTATATCACATTACTCGCTCTTGCCTTCATCAGAGCTCTGTCATGCTGCAGTGTGTGGTTTTGGAGACTGGAGTGTCCTATGGCAGACAGCTTTCAAAGCTGCCATCTTTTTCCACTGCCAGTATATGTTCTGTGATGCTGGTTTCATCTTTTCCTGCCATGCACTGAATTAAATGTTGGTAAATTTCATCAAATTAGTTATACCAAAGGAAGATGGTAGCAGTGTTGTCTGTGTCCCCACTCCCCCCAGCCTGGTTAGAAGTAAAAGAGTTGCAGACAGGTGAAACCTTAAAACACAACCACTCTTGTAAGACATATAATATCTAATCAGTCCTTTCATGCAAGATTTGAAGAAAAATCTCAGCCCCTTGGGCAATTTCTTTAGGTGTGTAAATGACCAGGTAACAAAGGCAGGCTCTCCTGTAGGCTCTGCTGGGGAAGACAGCTGTTGTCACACTAGCACTTCCCAAATTCACCTACATCTGAGAGAGATTTAAAGACCTGCATGGGGAACTCTGCCATCTTGGGTTTTTTAAGAGTATATGATTTGTACTGAGACTTTTGAAAAAGAACATGCTGTGCCATAAAGTCAATCTTTACAATTAAAGTCACCTCTCTCGCCAAAATTCTTTATATTACTAGCTTTAGATAATCAAAATTAACAAGGCCAGCTCATAGTCTTCGTTTTCTATCTGTGGCTCTCAACTGAACACAGCATAATCTGCAGTTTCAAATTGAGGAGAAGCTCTTTATGCAGTGTTGCTGATATCCGGAGAGTTCATGGAGAGTTCTGAAATGACTCTGGTGAAATAACTTACTTGAAAGTACAATTAAAATGTTTTGTGGAGAGAGTGTGAAAATCGTAGTCTGTACTTCAAAGTATGGTAGGGAATATGGTACATTATTGGAAGATGGATTCTGATTGTTCTCTTCCAAATTTTAGGCAATATATTTATCTTTTTACTTAATAGATGTTTGGATTATAGTTTGAGGTATGCAAGTACATACAAGTATAGATTCCTATGTTATGTGTTTAATACTTAAGCTGTAGTTTCCTGGGCTATCCTACCAAGGCTTTTGTTCAGTGACTGGGGCTCTTGGTAATAGAAATCAAGGTCACCCTGTAATACTGTACATACAGAAATGGTCTTACAAGATACTTTTGTGTCTGGCCGAACTTTGTCTCACACCTTTATAAGGCTGGTTTTGAACATGTCCTTCAGTAATATGGTTTCAAGTTTTGTTTCTTCTTTAATGATGCCAGACAGTCTTGTGAAATGAAGAGTTGTATCTATCTGAGCAGTAGGTGAACTCCTGTGGCTGTTTCTGTTGTTGCTTACCAGAGGTGGCAGTTAGTTAAGTGCTGAGGAACACAGCTGGCTTTCTCACTTCCTGCTCTGTAGAGATCTGGGAATAGAGTCACAGAGTTGTGTAGGAAAAGTCCCTTAAGGTCATCGAGCCCAACCATTAATCCAGTACTGTCATGTTCTTAGTTGAACCATGTCCACAAGTGCCACATCCATGTGTTTTTGAACACTTCCAGGGATGGTGATTCCCCCACTGCCTGGACGGCCCTGTCCAGTGGTGGACCACCCTCTCAGTGAAGAGATTTTTCCTAACATTTAAAATAAACCTCCCTGATGCAACTTGAGGCCATTTGCTCTCATCCTGTCTCTTGTAGCCTGGGAGAAGAGACCAACCCCACCTGACTACATTCTCCTGTTGGGGAATTGTAGAGAGCAAGAAGGTCCCCCCTGAGCCTCCTTTTTCTCAGGCTGAGCTTCCCCAGCTCGTTCCCTTCTCTGGACACACACACAGGGTGTGTGGCAAGTACATGTTCAGCAAGCACCAGCTTACCTTGGAGTTTGAGCTCTCCAGTCTTGAACTCCAAGTTCTTGAACATGGAAGAACTAAAAGATTCTGACATTTTATGTTTGTTACATCAGAAGGTACTCAGAAAAAACAGTAAATTTCTACATTTGAGTCATTTGTTACATAAGCTGATTTCTGTTTTTCTTCAAATGGTATTACCTTGCATTCATCATTATTTAATCTCAGTGAGAGCTTTTCAGAGTTTTAGTTTTTCAAGGTCACCTTTTGCATTTGTGTTTTACCCTGACCATTTATGCAACAGTAATATATTCAACCAAAATATCGAAATAACTCATTATTCAGACAGAAGGTAATTGGGAATGATGATGGCATAAAGTATCTGTATGTATTGCTCAGATCATTAATGAAATACTTGAGGATGATTTCGGTGAAGGCCAGTGATAATCAGTGATCACTCAGGGGAGGTTAGGACTGCTGTAAACAATAACCATCTGAAGTAGCTCATTGTGGTTTAACTTCCCTATTTGATTATAGGGCAGATGCCTCTGATTTTTTTGAGTCTTGGCAGAAGGGACCTGCAGAGCCTCATTTGAAACTGTTCTTGTCCTATGAACAGTCATGAGCATGTCATCTGCAAACAGACACTAGGCCAGACTGCTGTAATTATATGCATATTTTTCCAGCTTCTTAAAAACTTATGTGACACATGACATAAGCTTACTGAAACTTGGTGATGGACCTTGCTGTGGTGAGCTGTCCGTTCACTGCAATGACAGTAAGTGATTGCCATGGTGAGCTTATGCTTGACAGATGGAAAAGTAACTGAGCAAGAGCAGAAATGCATTGCTGGAAGTTTGTAGCAGCTGCTCCTTGGTGTGAATGTGATAATCGGGCCTGATTATGGAAAACCCATTATATTGATCAGTGGAATCTATTAATCTGTTTCAAATTCTGTTAAAAAACCCTCATATCTGCAGTAGTAAGCTTTGGCCCTGACAGGCAGAAATGGAGGCAGTGGACACCAGGCATTTGCTCTGTTGAAACTGTGGCCCTCTGTTCCCTTTGGACTCTAGCAGTCTTGTTTGTTGGGGTTAGGATACAAAATTCTGGCCAATTTTAATGTGTTTGTTAAAGGTTATTGCTGCTAGAAAAAAGAGAGTTGTCCTGAATTTTACTTTGGTGAAAGTGAACTAGATTACAGTTTTAATTTCTTTAGGAGGGCTACAGTGAATGATGCAAAAAGACCAAGGAGTGTGAAATTGTTCCTGTGTTGCCATGGCTTTATAAGCAAAGGCAAGGAACCTTTATAGGCTGAGGAACCAATGAGCTGCCAGTGGGTCTGCTTATGTTTTCCATCTTTAGCCTGTGGCTGCAGCCCCCTCCCTGTCCTTCTCAGGAATGCCATCTCAGCCAGGCTCTGCTGGCTTCCCCCGTGGCTGACCAGAACCCGGTCCTTCTGCTGCTGGCCTTGTGCCAAAAGGAGCAAAGCCTGGGAGATGGTCCCCATGTGCCTCTCACTTCTCATCCTCCTCTGAGTATGCAGAAGTGCTTTGTCACATCTCTGTTCAAAGGAGCCGGGTGTTTCCAGAGCACCTTACTGGGTCAGGGTCTATCCAAAGTGCTCGTCTGCACCTCCTCTGAATCTGCCTGCTGTGCAGAACTGTACAGAGCAGGGTTTGTTTGTTTTTTTGATACCTCAGGGATTCACTCACCATAGCAGGACGTTTGTTTTCTTGTGCCAGAAGGGGTTTGAGCTTCCATTTCAACTTCAAGAGTATTAGGCTAAAAATTATCAGGAATGGTGGGCGATACTTCCTGCTTTCCTCAAAGCCATCGTGTGTGTGGCCCTTGCACAGCATACCCTGTAGCCCAGCAGTGAGGGCATTGATTGGTGGGCACGGGCAATAGGGGTGGGTTTACATCTCTGTGCACTGAACTCAGTCTTGGCCCAAGCTCTGCACACTGTGAGTGTTGATCTGTGTTATGGAGCAGGGAAACAGGATTTCAGTTCTTGGTTCAGCTTTGGAAAGGCTTCAGTTTCCTGGGCAAGGAAGTTTTTCCTGCTGGCCGTCTTGGATGACTGCAAGAGGAGCGTTTAGTGTAGATCCCATTTTGGATTACTGAACTCCCCTGGACAGGTGTCCCTGACAGAGCAGTGTGTGTGATGTGATGGTTGCTGCTGATCATTTCAGTGCTGCTATGTGTCCTTGGTTGCACCCAAAGTACCAAGCACCTTTGTAGTGTGAGGCATCCAACATCTGAAATGCTCTGAGCTGTACAAGGACTCTTACACACTTGGAAACTCAGTCCAAAACATGCTGGTTTCAAAATGGAAGTTCCTTCTGCTTTTGAGCTTCCACTTATTCCAATGACAGTTCTGGCCTGGTGTGTGGGAACATACTATTTTGAAGGAATAGCTTCTCTCTTGGCACTGAATGAGTTTTCTTCCTTTAAACCTTTTAAGTGAACATAATTCCTGGAAATAATCTGTTTAAACATAGTGCAGTCAATTAATTTAATTCACTGCTTAGACTTCAGCATATGTGACACTGTGGCATTGTACTGATGGGTGGTATCTGAATGAGAGGTAGGAACAGTCCTGGCATCTGCCCTGACTCCACTGGTATTTTGCAGTGTACAACAGGCAGAATTACCTGTAAAAGGAACGGGGGGGTAAAAGAATATAGATTTTGTTGTGTATAAACATACATGTGTGCTCACATAATTTGAATTTTTGTTTCTTCCTTATGTCCGGTTACATTTTCCTTGTGCAAACACACACATTTTTAATCAGTGAATGTTCATAAGTATAAAGAGAAGTTACAACCTTTAATTTTATAGGGAAAATGTATTTAGCCACATGGGTCAATCACACCTCAGCATTCAGTCCTTTTGCCTACCCTGCCACAACAGTTTTAATAATATTGTAGTGAAAATATCCTAGTTTCTCTGCTGATTGGCTAAAAACATACAAGAAAATCTGCAGGGTTGAATTTGGTTTGGTTTGTTTTTCCCTAAGCTTTACGTGTAAATGGAGCAGGAATTTTGTTTTCCATTGCCACAGCACGTTTATAATTAAAAAAGGTATTTACCAATAAACCGACATAAGTTCCCTTTTGCTCATGTAAAGGAATTGTGTATCTAACTCAAGCAGTGCTTAGGATCAGAACACTGCAATTTTTAATTCATGTTCGAGAAAGTAGCAAGAAGGGGGCAATTGTTTAAGCATTAAAGGGAGCTCTGTCATGAACTCGTTCAGAATAGTTTTGGTGGACAGCCTTAGTGTTTGACCCTTGCATAGCAAGAAAAGTTCCTTCAGACAGAACTGCAGGATGTCTTTGTGCAAGATTTTCATAGTACTTTGATGGCAGCAAAGATACCACCAGTTTGTAGGTTGTTAGATTCCAAACAGGTCCATATAAACACTTCCTTTAAACAAAAATAAGAGTTCGACCCTAAGGAAACTGTTCAGAAAGTGTCTCATATTTGCTCTTGCTGCTTGACACTTGTTTCTAAAATGGCATGAATATCAGGGTTAGTATGAGCCATAGAGTAAAAATAGCAAAACAAGTTAGCAAGACTTGATAAAACAAATCTAGCAAAGTCCTCCTCCAAAAGCTGTCCCCATTTATCGTTATAGAAAGACTAAATGGTACCTCTAGTACTTTCAAGGATTGCAGCTCTGCCTAAACTTTCCTCTCTGTTGCACTCTTGGTTAGACCAAGTGCAGCTGCCCCATCCAGCAAGTGTCCTCACCTGAGACCAGCCAGTCTTCAGCCTTAAGTCATCTGGAACTGCCAGGATTTACTTGGTACGACAGAGTAGATTAAGCAGGTAACTTTTACTGCTAGAAAGAGCAGCAGAACTGCATTAGCTACAGAAGTGTAAATGCTGTTTAAGGTTTTGCAGTACTTGAGGACACTGACTGTCCTGCCAGGACTCTGTGTAGCTGCCTCAGGCAGTTGTTGCTGTCAAACAGAAACACGGTGTCTGGGGTTTGTGATGAATCGTTGAGGTGTGTCAAGTTCAATCATACCGTGTAGCACAGTCAGCTGATTCCTGTCAGTCAGCTCGTTCCTCCCGAATGGCACAGAGCTTCTAAAATTTACACAGATGCAACTTCCACAAACGAGTGAGGATTTTGAAGGCAAAAATCAAATATTTGTGTTCCTCCTGCCCATCTCTAAAGCTTTTGGCTGAGTCTGAATTTCCTTCATGGTACCACTGTGTCCTGATTAATGACACTTACATAGAATATGACAGTTCATATGATGTTCATGTGGATGCTTCTGCCACTTTTATAGTAAAAATAGTTTCAGTTGATTCCTAAATACATACACCAGCAAATAATCATCATTGGCAATTGCTACTCAATATCGTTCTAAAAAGTAACTGAGAGATAGTCATCTTTTGATAGTAAAATTTCTAAAATAAAAAGAAGTAAAAATATAACTCAAAATATATGAGTTACTTTATCATACCACGTATTTCAAAGTGAAAATCACCTGGTGGATTGAAGTCTTAGACTGAAAAGGGAAACATTTCAGGCCAAACCCCACAGAAATCGTTTAACAGTGTGGGTCCATGACTCAGTATTTCTCCAAGTATTTAGATAGCCAGTTTGCCCTCAGGCTAAGTGGATTTATTTTCCTGGAGTATGCATAATTAACGTCAATAGTATTATTATTAAACAACACAATAAATCATGGGTGCCTAGTTTGATTAAGATACTTCTGTTAGGGATTACAAGGTCAGAACTTGCTCCCAGACTGTGACACAAAGAGGTTCTAAATGGATGGCAGTGCAGCTGAAGCGGATGCTGGGTGATAAGAGTAACAACCACAACCCTCAGATCCTTGCTGTTTTACAGGTTAACAAAGCATGTTAAACACTTATAAACCAATACAGCCAACAGCTAATTACCAAAATAATGCTCATAACGTTTCTTCCTTTCCTCTGCAACATTACTGTGACAAAATACAGCTGACTCACGTACAGCTGCATTCAGTAAACAGTTTTTTGCTGTTGCTCATAACTGGACTAGAAATGCTAAAGGGTTAGATAAACTGGTGCTCCATGTCCAGCATCAAAGTAGGAAGAGGGCAGATAATACACAGGTCTGTGTGTATAGGCTTTGTTTTTGCTGTCTCCTGTTCCTTTTGTGTCATCTGTTGTTCCTTAACCACAACCATTTTACTCACTTCTATTCTCCCTTCTGCTGTATGAAATAAAGCACCTACCTTGACTGTCCAAACCCTGAAAGGCAGATTCTCTCTCATGTCTCAGCCCTGCTGCAGTGAGCACAGGGCCTTCCAAGTGCCCCTGCATGGGCAGCATTCAGCAAAGCCCTGACGGTGTTCTCAGAGAGGGCACTTGTACTGGGCAAAAAGAGGCTCTTTGGCCGTACATCAGCACACAAGGGTGTTCTGTTATTATTTCTTCTTCTCTCACTGACATAATTACACTGTGGATACCTTTCTACACTGTAGACATGTGTAATTATTTCACTGTTCATATAATTGTCCCTTTCCTTAGAAGGCTGAGGCATTCACAGTTTGGTCTGTCATTTAAAACTTATTTTTTAAAAAAGATATGTTATTTGTGCAACTTTCATTTCTTTGAAACAGAAAGGAAAGTGAACATAATACTTTCCTATTTTTGATCTTAACACACTCAAACTTTTGATAGAAAGGTGACAGGAACTTATTTTAGGTTGATATTCAATCCTCCTAATTTCAACTTTTATATTGCCAATGCTTGCAAACTGGTTCATTCTTACATTTCCTGCAAGAATACTGTTTTAATTGATTTGAAACAAACAGACACTTCCCAGCTGGAAGGCATAGTGACTCCTACATTTCATGTATACAGCTAGAAATTCAGGCACATTATCACAAGGAGCATTCTACTAGTCATCTAGTTAAAAGTTTATATAAGCTCCTCATCTTAAAAATTCTGGTGGTGGTTTGTTTGTGTGATGTTTTTGGTTGCCTTACTGCTGGACTGTATGAAGCCACTTGTGAATCATTTCTTGCATGCTTTAGAATGCCTCTTAGTCATGGAAGCTGTGAAGATTAATTCCTCTGATTAGAGCAATTACATGCTCCACATCCTAAAAGAGTTTTATAAATCTAAGTCCAAGAAAATGTGTTCCGTTTTAAACAGTGAGCCTCTTAACTGCACCATTTCTGTAGACATATTTGGGTTGTGCTGACATGTTGGTTATACCTCATGTACAGGTAAACTAATTTTATACATAGGGCAAAACAACGTAATGACACAGCCTCCTTGTCTCAGTATCTCCCAGTGTAACTAGTATTTCCTTGGAAACAGTTGGTTCTCAGGAAAATCAGAGTTGTTGCTGCTTTGTTATTTTTCCTGTAGTCCTATATGATTGTTAAAAATACAAGAAATTTGCTGGAATCTTAAAATTAGTCTAACAGTTGTTTCAGAGTACTTAGCACTTCTTGATTCCAGTACTATAACACAGCATAAAAGTTGAGGCCAAAAAGTGAAGGAAGAAAGAGATGTTTGTTGGTTGGGTGAGGAGGTCAATGAGGAACTAATGTCCATGCCTCATGTGCAGAGTCAAAGACAGCTTAATAAAATTCAGACATACTCAAAAAGAGCAAAATCCCAAATAAGGCAGACAAATGGATCTATGTAGCCATTGGCAGGAATCCATCCAGGAGGAGAAGCAAGTCAACTACAAAGTCACGGCATACATTAAGGCAAACACAATCATATTTTAGTGACAAGTTGTATCTCTTGTGCCAAAAAGAGACATCTTTTGCCTTTCATCTTCAGGAGCTACTCTACTCAAAGGACAAAAGGAGTGTAAGGCAGGAGGAGTTCAGGCAGTAATTTAACACTTTCCAGGCCAGTTCTCATAGGCAGCTGGGAAGCCTGTTGGGGGGACAGTGTCCTTTGAGCATGGCAGAACAAGGGAAAGCAGTTCCTGTATGAGCAGCATCAGGCCCAGTGTGGAGCCAGGTGTGCCCTGCAGCAGCTTAGTTGTGCTCTCATCATTCAGCAGGGACGGGCAGAGGGCTGTCAGCTCCTCAGCAAGGGGGGCTGAGCACCCCAGAGGTGCTGTGGAGTTCCACAGGGGCAAAAAGGAGGAGGGGCCAAAGGCAGACTCCAGTATGTCCATGCACAGTCCCTCCAGGAGACAGGATGCTGGCAAAGTAGGTCCAACACCCACCCTGAGGGCAAGGCTGGGGACAGGTATAGGGCTGAGTCAGGTGGGCTGCAGGCCAGATCTTCAGTGGAGGTTTTGGGCCAGTGGGCAGGGCCATGGAAGGGGCCCCAGGCAAGTCTGACTGGCATATTTAGGGCCCATCAGTGCACTCAGGGCAGGGCACCTGAACAGAGAGAGCTGTCCATGCTGATGGCTCTGCTCTGCCCTCAGGGAAGCCAAGGTATATCCAACTGGTATGAGGTCACACAGTGACGTGTTGCAGTTGACTGTTCTTGTGACGCTGTTCAGGGAGGTGACAGCTTTTGTAGCGTTCTCCAGCTGGTGTGTCACTGAGCCTGCCTGTGGAACTTTAGTGCCTTGACGCAAGGCTTGTTTTTATGTTTATTTTGCTCAAGCTGTTGTTGGGTAAGAGCACCCAGCAATGTCTCCTAGGAAAATAAAGAAGCAGTCATTAAGAAGGCAAAGCACCTCTCCCAGCCTTTTTCCCCTTTAAAATATAGGCCTATTTTTATGGAATTTATTTGCTATATTTTGTACATGCTATATATTTTTGGCTATAACACCATATGTTCAGGTTCCTCCTGAATTAATTAGCTGAAGTTAGAAGCTTAAACCTTTGGAGGGTTTCCAAGAAATAAGACTGGAAACTTTTGCAGTTATCAGCCCCTTCACTGGAAGGGTAGGCACAGCAGTGAATTAATTATGACCAGAAACTTGACATAAAATATTAGTTACTTTTTTTTCCTGTGAATTTAATGCTGATTCAAATACAAGTTTTGCTTACTTCTACAAGAGATGAGTCGCAGTCAGAGTATGATGTACACCCACATTTCTCTTGACAATTAATGGTCCAAGAGTGAAAAAAAATGGATTTATGGCAGTTACTGCACCATTGACCTGGCTGGTGTTCATGAAATAGAAGTCTAGAGTGTAATTGTCCAGGCAGAGTTTGTGAATTTGATAGTGCCAGATAGTACCCAATGTGGGTACATAAAAAGGAGTAGTAACTGTTAAAAGAAAGGAGGCAGCCAGTGAAATAGAAGGGAACCAGATCAGTGGGGCATTGTTTTATAAAGCAAAAGGAGTGCCCTTGGTGCTGTATAGGCTCTGCAGGGCTGGCCACCAGAAGCTGCTGATACTCTTCGGAGGGTTGCTTGTGATTACCAGGATGAGATGAATTGAGGAAAGGGGTGTTGTTTTCTGGAGTGCCACTCTGATCTTGGTCAGGAAGCAATTGGGCAGTCTGGAGAAGGGATTGAGGAGGGCTCATAGTCAGGGACTTCTCTGCTGCCATCTCCTCTCTTCCTGAAGGACCAACAGAATCACCTTTGTATATCAAGGCTTCTCTATCAGAGTATAAAGCATGAAAAAATGTTGAGGCTGTAAGACATGTTTTCCAAAGCAAAGAGATTTTGTAATACAAATTATCTTGTTTTACATTCACATGTACAGTAGGTCATAAAATCCAGATTTTTGGCTCTTTGTGTTTGGGATGTCTCTCGTATCACTTAATGTGTAGGTCATGTGAAGGCACAGCACACCCTCATCCCCAGGTTTTTATGGGACCCAGCCACATCCAAATCAGCCAGAGCCTCCCAGATTTGTGTGTTGGCTTTGGTCATTTGGTATACCAGTAGTACGTTATAGGTTGGGAAGAAGAAGTGTGGTTATATTTTTCTCTATTGACATACATTATTAATTCAGTCATTCCCGAATGTTTATTTTACTATTATTTTCCCCTCTTCCCTAAACTGGGTTACAGATCAGTTGTTTGGCAGCACTGCAGCAGCACTTGCTATAGTCACCCTTCTGTGTGGAGATGAAGCCATGGGTATTTCAGAGAGATAAGACTTTGATCTTTCTAAAAGCACTTGTCCTACTATTTCCCATCACTTTCTTCACCCTACCAAATGTCTGACTTTCTTCTCTCTGAGCAATCAATCCACAGAAACTAATTTCAGTTGAATCTTTGGTTTCTTTATGGCCAAGAGTCAAGCTAGGATGGAGTTGCCATCCAATAAAATATAATTGTTCCCAGAAGCTGCAGGGTTGCAAGCAACCTTACTGTATTTTCTATGAAATTAATTTTATTTAGTAACCTTTTAGTTTAGTTTTCTTTTTGGAGTATGCATACTTCTGAGAAAAAACTCTTTGCAAATGCTCACCTTGGGAGCACGGTGAACAATAGAAACAGTGCTGAACTGCTGTTTTCTGCTAAAATTATGACTGGAGCCTGTTCCAACCTTTTTTAATTAAACCAGGACCTTTCACGGTTCGCACAGCCTGCCAATGGTTTTCACACTTTTTTCTTCCAATGCTGTACAGCACTTTTTAACACTTTTTTGTTCAGTACCTTTGGCAGCAGCTGCTTTGGTCCTGTTGGGGATTCAGCCTGTGTGTTTCTCCTTCGAATGGCACTGGTAGTGGCATTCAGCTGAGGGGTGTTCACACCAGACCTGCTCAGCACTGCGCTGCCTCCCTGCACCAGCTTCTGTGGAAGGACAAGCAGAGCAGGTGCCCTTGTGTCTGCCACATGTGCCAGGGCATTTCTGCTGCTGCAGACTGAAGGTAGGGTGGCCACAGTCAGCTGAGCATCTGGAGGGCAGTATGGGGGGATAGGAGGGGCTGTGATCTTGGCATGAGCAGACATGATGTGGCTGTTTTGGGCATCCCACGGGTGGGGCTGTAATGCTGCGTGTGCCCAACAGCAGGAACACCCCATGTCTCCACTGAGAGGTTGGTCTTACCTGAGCTGGTCAGAAGATGGCTACAGGGAGAAATGTAGAGGAATCTGTATTGGCAGACTGCAAATTTAAGGTGCTCTTTCACAGCATTTTCTCATACCTGTCCCAGTCTCGAAATGTTATGGTCACTGAGAGCTGTTCTTACTGTTAGGAAGTAGTGAATCAAACAATTCCAATAGTTCTGGGTGCTCTGTGATGGCAGAGGGAAGGAGTGACACTGTCCTGCAAACCCTGTGTGGGTGCAAGCTGATGGAAGGAGTCTCAGAGTTCAGTATGGTTTCTTTATTTCATGGTAAACTTATTGAAAAGCTATTGTTTAAAGATACCTGCTGTAGTCATACCTGTTTCACAGACAGTTGAGATCATACCTACATAGGGACCTCTATTATTGCCCTAAAATAAGTAGCTGACGTTGTCACTGAGGTCTTCTTTAGCCTGATGGAAAGGCCACAAGTCCTCAATATACTGAGAAGCAAAAGAAACAAAAAATAGACCCAGAGGTGTAAAGGAGGAGGCGAGGGATGTTGTGAACACACTTCTTCCCACAGGCCTCCCCCCAGGAGCGAGTGCTGTCCTGGAGATGGTGTGCTCCTGATTAGTGCAGTGTCAGAGAAAGAACCAGAGCAATGTAGTTTCTGCTTCTCACTGTTAAGGTCAGTTTCCCACTTCCACCTGCATGACTTATCACTAGTTCTCTTGCTGTCCTGAGGTGTCTGGTTTTGTGTCCCGAGAGCCGAAGGTAAACTCTGTAAGCTAGGTCTCAAATTAAGACAATACTTGGCCGTTTACACTAAAAACTTTGATTTATTTTTAGCATTAAGCAGTGGCTTATTTTAAAGTTTGTTCATTGGTTTCAACATCTTTTTCCTGTTGGCTGAATCAGCTATGCAGAGCAGCATATTCTTCAGTGAGTAATGGCTTAGGAGCATCTTCTGTATGCATGGGCCTGTGGTAATTGCTAGACATATGGTAATGCTCTGCTCTTAAATAACAGCTTTTTTTAATTTTTTTTTTTTTTTAAACTAAATAGTTATCAACAGATCATAGGTCCCAGTTAATGTAGCACTTCAGGGTTTCTGTACTGGAATATACACGATTCCGTTCCTGTCTCTGGACCGTCTTCATTATTGCTGTCTGGTCTCTGTCAATACTGCCTTTCAAGTGGGCTGGTCAGAGGTAGCAGATGATGATAACATGAGTATCTAAAAGTGATTTCCTTAAAGAGTTCTCAGTGCTTCTACAGGAAGGCATGAGCTGCAGGCACCAGATGCTGGACATCTGTTACCAGCAACTGTGAGAGCTTGGTGCTGTGTTACACCAAGGGTTTGGCACGGTGTGGGAAACACAGGACATGGCAGGAAAAAGCTACTGCCAAAGGAGTTACTGCTGTTGGAAGGGGTATTATTGCAAGTGTTCAGTCAGTACTGCCTTGAATTTTGCTTTTATGCCTATAATGTGTTGTTTGCATTTCCAAATACTCAGTGGCCATGAACGTGCAGGTCATTTCCAGAGTGATCATTGCAGTTCACTTGTGTCAGGAATGGTCTGTTTTTCACGTGGGGGTTTTTGCAGCTTTTCTCTACACAAACAATAATTTTGGTTTGGGACTTGCAGTTTGGTCTGGATTAATAAGAGGGAATTAGTCTTTGATTTCTCATACGTTTTTTAAGTGACTGTGGGATTTGTTTGGATCTTTTCCTCCAAGGGCACTTTCAGACTAGTCCATCAAATTCTTTCCAAGAGCAGTCCTTGTCTGCAGGGTGGCAGGCCCTAATTCTAAAGCTCTCCATGGGCCTCGGGGGCTGTCTGGCTGCTGTTGGAAGGACAGGCAGTTGTTGGCTTTGGGAATATACATCATCTCCTTGTTCTCCCACCTTCCCGAGGGAAAATCCCTTGGATAACCTCTCCCCTTGGCTCCTGACAGTAAGCAAACCAGAGAGAGGAAAGGTGGAAGGAAGAATGGTTATGCAGAGGCTTAGAGGGAAGTCCCCACTCAGTTTCTCAGTGACAGTGCCATTCTTTACATCTTGGCTGCAGTGTGGAGCCTTCATCTTGTGTTTCCTTCTCAGAGTCAGGGTGGGCAGCGTTTTTGAAGTATAAGTAAGCATGGCTGTGTAATGGTTGCTGAACTGTGACAAAAGCAGCTTTTCCTATCACTAAAGCAGGGTATTAGCACAGAAAGAGAACTTCTCATGGGCTGGGATAGAGCACAAGCCTCAGAGCTGAAACCCTCAAGATTTTGTCAGGATTTCAGAGAACAAGCAGCTGTCTGTACTGCGTTCCCTGCCAAGGCAGTAGCTTGTCCCAGAAGTTCTTTTCAACTTTAAGCACTGTTGGATGAGGAAGCAAGCTGCAGCTATAGTTTTAGACCTTAGAATAAAATCTGCTTTAATACAGATAAAATATTAGATAAAGTGGTGTTTCTGTTCAGGACTATCACATCATATTTGGGGCATGATGTATGCAACTGAGGATACTTTTCCCTCACAGATCTAGGAGATTTCATCTGCCATGATACAATTACCAAGTTTCATTCACCACTGAGTCTGTGCCAAACATATTTTCAAATGCTTTCATCTTGACACAGCAAAAGTGACAGTGACAGTTGCTGATGAGAAGTAACTCTCCCAACTGAATTGTGTCACTTGTGGTGAATGTGATTTTATGCAGAAACTGCATGCTCC
>VXBX01007989.1:497389-519139 GCA_013400415.1 Scytalopus superciliaris | reverse complement strand
CCCCCCCCAAAGTTTCCTGCCTTCTTGGTTGTTAAGAAATCCTTGGAAGTACATAATTAGTGTAATCAGGAATGGCCTGTCTTGCTGAGGTTACTCCAGGAAGTTCAGAATAGTAAGACATGATCTATGTAAGGCCCCCCATTCTGGCTCCAGTTTGCAGGCTCTGCAGCCAGGCATTTCGGCAGGTGAGTTCTTGCATCACTGTGAGGAAGGAAATCCCTTCCTCACCCCACACATCCTGCAGCAGGAAAGATGAATGTTCTCTAATTGCCAATCTGTAGCAAATTACTTACTCTTAAAATGGGGATACAAGGCAGCTTTGCACAGTGCTATGAGCAGACAGGACTGTCTGCCGAAGGCTGCATGTTCTAGCAAACAGCACCCATGGTAATCATTTTCCCCATGGCTTTGCTCTGTTCTTTACATTTTTTGGCATCACGGGTGGGTTCCAGCCAGTGACAGTGTTCTCCTCTCTCATTCCCACTTCTCACTGCTGTGTGGCTGCAAGAGAACTTTCTTACTGACATTTGATCAGCAGGCAGAAATTGAGACCTTCCATGTTTTCACTGCTCTTTTCATAGACTCATATAATATGTCAGTGTTGATAATTCAGAGCATTATTAAAAATCTTTGCATGTATATTACTTTGTGTCTTGGCACTTGAGATATGTTATTGTAGGAGAAACTTGCCTACCTCCAGCATTTTTAATTACTTTTCATGGCTGCTGAGCAAATCCTGAAAATGTGACCCCCGAAAGCTTGGGGCAGGGAAAAGGGAATGCAAAGAACTGCAGATGAATTATTTCAAGTCTCATGGAATTTATTCCAGCTCTGTGGTATTTTGGAGCCTCACTCGTGATACTTGAATGCTGGAGGCTGACAATATGAAGATTCATTCACACAGCCTCTGTGTCACTCTGTGTTGACACAAGGAGAGCCCACCATGAACATTGTGGGAGATTTGGGAGGATGGGAACATCATAACCCTTTTCCTTTGGTGCTGTAGGGGTGTTGATAACTCTGTGAGTCAACAAGGTAATTGGGAATTTGTGTATTTACTTTTTTCCCCCCAAAGCATGAGCATAGCATATGTCAAATTGACCAAGTACAAAGAAAATGCATTTCAGTCTAAAACTATTCTTCTTTGTTATGCAAAGTGTATATTTTTATTCTGAAAATCTGAAATAAGTTTCCTCTTTGCATAACATTTTAAAGCCAGGTACTTTTTCAGTAAGAGTTGAGTAAATAGTACAGAGATGAAGACTTCTGCCTGGGGCTGAAATTGCCTCTTCTGGTCGTGCTTGTTAGGCAATGGTAATATGGAGTAAACAAAAGTTAAAAAAAACCCTTCCTTATTGTTTTTACTCAAAAACCGCAACCCCTCAACCCCTGAAATACAGTGGGATGACACCAGGTGGTGGTTTAGCTCTGAAGTGTTATCTGAAGGATTCTGGAGACATCAGGTGCCTGAGGCAGCACTTTCTCAGGGGGCTGTTGCCCTGTAATCTCTGAGGCAGTGTCACATGTCAGAGACTGAGACAGTGTCTAGGACGGAATAAATGGGGATAAAGCATATCAGAAAAATCAAGGGAATATAACAATTCAGGCCCATTGAGTCCAGCTGGTTCATCTTCAGTGAGCTTGCATTAAAGTAAGCTTTAAGTACTATTGGACCTTCATGAGGGCTTAAAATTTAGGAGAAGAGTTGGTAGGAGTTTGCCACAGTAAAGGTGAGACCAAATGCATAGTGGACATCAGCAGTTAAGTGCTGGGATACCAGAAAAGGATATTGTGATCTTTAATTCAATAAACCATTATTATTTACAGTTTGAGCAATCTTAAAACACTGGTGGTGAGCTGTAGCCAAACATTTTAATAATTAACTGAATTGTCTAATTGTCTGGCTAAACTCTCTCACTAAATGCCAGCACTTCAGATAAGTGCATGACCTGTCTGGCAAGAAGAGGTGAGATTTTCTGCTCACAAGATTTGAACAGGAAAAAAGAATTTGAATATCAATATCTTCTTTTGATGTGGGGAAATTTTCTGCTTTCCTCTGGACAGAAGAACCAAGCAGAGAAGAAAAAGCAGGCTGCAGCATGCAATGCCTAACAACTTCTGGGGTGTGCTGTTGCATGAGGAAGCAGAATTTTGGGTCCATGTTTTCCTGGAGATAACTGACAGGAGCAGTTCCAGCTGAGTCACCTGTTTCGTGGTCAGCAGCCTTACCAGAGAGCACACTCCTTCAAGGGAGCTCTCAGCAAAACACATCCATATTAATTTTAGCTGATTTTCATACTAGTTGCCTTATTAGAGGAAGTTTCTTTAAGTCTTTCATAGCACATATATATTATAAACACAGTATGTTGTAACATCGTGGTTGAAAGAAAACTGCGAGTTAATGGTGCTTTTCAGAGACCAGAGCGGTAAAGAAGGATTTTTTTTTGGAAATATTTTGGTAATTGATTTAACAGATAGTCAGAAACTTGTGTGGTATTTAGAAGATGGATTGCTGGGCCATTAGCAGTCTAGCAATATGATCAGATATCCATATTAATAAACATCTGTCCCAATGGCATAGCAGATGTGCTAGGTGCATATATAACATAAAATGTAAATTTTTGATGAGTACTTTGTTCTTTTTTTTTTACTACAACATGTTTTAATTACATTCTAGATCGTGCCACTTATTTCAGTTTGCAACACTGAAAGTGCAGTTTTTACCAAAAAACCAAACGGTGTGAGGACAGTTTTCTGATAAATTCTAACCCTTTGGTAAATGTTGCATGTCCCAAGCAGGCAAAAATTGCCATTGTTTTCTGAGGATGAAACTTGCAAACTTCATAAAGGCAGTTTAAAGGTATAGTAATTTAACTACCAGAAAACCAACTCTCTAACTCCAAAAAATTCTTCCATTCCCACTTTCTGCATCCTAAACTTCATTTAGTGTAAAATCCATTTACCACATTTGCAAAATCTTTTATCATTGTGATTTTTTTTTCCTTTGTGAAACACTAGATGGGCACTCTGAATGACGATTTCGCAGTGATGTTATACACCATTAGCCAGGCCATCTGTTTGAGCAAAAATGATAGCAACTTACTGGTAGCCTAGGTGAGCTTTTTAATCAGACTTTGGTACTAATTTGTATTTTTCCAGAGGTTTTTCAGAAGACTCATTCCCTTGTTGTGACAAAATTATAATTGTACCACTGGGATGTCTTGTTCTTTCAAGTAGTGTTTAAAAGCTATTAATGAGGGCTTGTGGGCACCGGTGTGGGAAAATATGATTATTAATAGCACATTTTAACACCAGAAGTAGGATGGCACATGTTAACTCTGGAAATAGCACAGCTGGCCATTCGCAGGATGATGTTACATGTAGCAAAGGCATTCGGAGAGATTCCTCTTGGAATCAGCATTTCAGTGGAATGACAAACTCCTTCAGTGAAGAGTGTAAGCATTGGAAGCCATGGCATGAAAGAGGTAAAATGATTGAGCTGTAAATCAGCTTAAAGAATTTGAAAAAATCACAGAGGGGAAGCGAAAAAGAGGTTTGCAGAGGCTCAGTGCATAGAGCTTGAAATGCCATGAGACAGATGTGACCACAGCGTGGCCTCCTTTCTAGCCCCCGATATTAGAACTATTAATCACTTCTGCCAGTTCTCCCAGTTCCTGCTGCATCCAGGAGGACAAGTTTCTTTTTCCCTAAAATAGCTGCTTCTGAAGACCTGTGGGTAGATGAGCCTCTTAGGGCTTGGGTCACACAGGAAGATACTTGCTGTTCTTCCAGCTGCTGTCTCTGCCCTGTGCTTGCAGAAGGGTCTCCAGTGACTGCACTGGTGGCAGCTCAAGAACCTTGATGGAAAGGGAAAATGGTTTGTGCTTTCATGATTAGAGATTAAAAGCTTGAAGACAAGAGCAGTGTGCAGCCTTGAGCTCTAGAAATAATTGCCTCTACCCATCCAAAATAATTTAAACAGTGTACTTTTTGGTCAGTTCTGTGATTTTTTTGAGATGTGGATGAGGATTTTTTAATTACTACGATTGAAGAGATAGTCAAGGGGAATGAGAAAATTTGAGATAAGAGGGGTTCAGAACTAAAACTGTGTTGTTGAGACAGCTTTTAGTTTAAATGTGTTAGAAGACCTCTCAGCTGTGTTCACACTGGAATGGACTGCACAGCTGGGGCTGGCTGGCTCTTCTGTCCCCAGGTAGTGTCTGACATACCCTCTGCAGGAAACCTGTGTCTTACAACTCTTGTGACCTCCTACATCTACACACGCTGTTTTTACTTGCAAGGGAGTGTCCATGTACAGGCAGTCACTCCAACAGGGGTGTGTGTAATTGTCTTGCCACAAAATATATGTGGTGGTTAATGACATGAGCTATGACATACCTGAGATCAAACTGAAATCATTAATCCACCTTCCTTTGCAATTTTTGCTGTCAGCTGATTAGTGGGCTTGCAGCCAATTGGACTGGGGGAAAAACCAGATCAAAAGTGCAAGCTCAAGAACAGACTGCACACATAAATGCATAGTTACAGCTATTGGGGTATATCAAACCACTGGCACTATTACCCTGCATTGCTGATCCAGAGGTCTCATTCTGTGACTCAAGTTCATGACAGTCTTTTTGTCTTACTGTAGTTTATAAAAAAGAGCTCTCTAAACTCCAAGTTTGGGGCTTTCAATGGCTATTTTTGGATAATCAGTTTACTATCCGCTTCATTTGCTTTCATGTTCAGAAATCTAGACATCCATTAGAAGTCAGTTCTTCACAGTGTCTTCATCTTCTTCTGCTACCATCCATTTTTCCAGGAATAAGTAAAGTGTACCATATATTTAACTCAGGGTTTGTGATGCTGTGATTAAAGGCTTCTCTACAACTCCCTGTCCAGAGGGTGGTTGGCACCTTTGACCTTTTGCTCGGCCTTTCTGAATTCAAGTGTTTAGTTATGCATCTGCCAGAGAACCTAGTGGTCTTCTTCAAGTAGTTTGTGTTTTTAAACTGAATTGATATTCTTTGTATTGGTTTATTTTCTACATCCAGAAATGTTCATACCTACCTGAGGCCAGAGGGGGAAGTACTTTCTGCTCATTCATTTTTATTAAGTGCTAAAATACGTAGGGCCAGATCCTACCAGGCACTCCATCCCTGCTTTGTTCTAAAAAGGTCTGCCATTAATGTAATTTTTTCTTAATGACATAATTAAATGAGGAATAAATACCCTAAAAATGATAGCAGAGTGGTGATAAAGCCATAACCTCTACCTTTTGGGATTCACTGAGTTTGAATTGCTGTAACAGGCCTTGCTGCAAGGCATGTTCTGAAAGGGTAAGGAGGTACTCTGGGTATAAATTGGCTGGATTCTCTTAAAGAGGAACTATTAATAGTGATTTTCAGAAGAATCTATTTGCTTTCTCTCATTGGTGAACTGAAAAAAATGCACTTTGAAAAACAGAGGGAATGTTTCATTTTTTAAAGGTTAGAGTCTAGCAGGAGGATTTTAGAAGACAATATTGACTTGCTTTTAAGTGGCATTGCTCAGTGTTTGTACAGTACTGCTCCCATTCATATTTTGTTGCATTGGTAACCCTCCCATGGCTTTTTTTCTGCTTCCAGGCTGTTAAGACTTGCTTTCTCTGACACTGCTATAACTCACGTTGCAAATTCCACACGTAGTGCACAGGAGTGGGAAGCAGATGGGGCTCTGCAGTGGGAGTCCTTGGAGATACTGCTGACTTTCTGGCTGGGCTGTAACTCACCCCTGTGCCTTGAGAATGTGCAGCTCAGAACTGCACTGTGGCTGCACTTGGAACGTGTTCCACAGAGCCAAACACCTTTGCCAGCAAGGACACGACACCTCCTTTTGCACTGGCCACTTCCCTGCACAGCCCAGGCCACACTGCAGGGG
This sequence comes from Scytalopus superciliaris, assembly GCA_013400415.1. NCBI lineage: Eukaryota > Metazoa > Chordata > Aves > Passeriformes > Rhinocryptidae > Scytalopus > Scytalopus superciliaris. The sequence continues at coordinate 513,220 of VXBX01007989.1, read as the reverse complement.
AGCTGTGCATTTGGAGGCCAGTGTGTGCCTACAGTTTGAATGGGTTTTGTTCACAACCAAATAGGTTCTGTTTATGGAAAGATTTTAAAAAAAATTTAAAATACCCAAAACAGACAGTCTGTGAGGCTGCTGGATGGTTTTAGAGATGTTAAAATCTCTGGGTAATTTCTGTTCATGACAGAAAAAACAGAAAAAGGGAGATTGAGGAGGCAAATAGCAGACGCCTCCTGCAGTCACCAAAATGGTAACTGTAGGTGTGTCACCTCGTGATCAAAATTGACAGGCATCCAAATGAAAGCCCATGACTGGTAAGGTCTGCTGACCTTAGTGACTAAAACATGAAAGTGTCCTTTGAAAAGCTGGATTTGGAAGCAGAAAGAGATGGAGAAGCATTTAAGAGATAATGAGAGTGAAAAGGGCTGAGGTACACACAGCCGATGCCTGGTTTAGATCCCAGAACTCGCTCACTTGGGATGCTGTGGTGTTCCCTCCCATTACACTAACAATGTTTGTGTGTGGCTGGGACAAACAGAGCAGAGGGACATCTGAGGAGATATTTCTGGCGGCACAGGAAAAAGTGGCTATGAAATAGCTCTCTGGGGGAAGCAGTGTCTACATCTGTAAATTGCTTCCTCTAGAACTGAACAAAACTTGAATTTCATGGATGGCATCTGCCTGGAAAAGTATAATAAGATTGATTCAGGTGTGCTACATCATGCAAACCACCACTTTTATTACAATTTAATCTCTGTTTTTAATAAACTGCTACCAAACACAGAAGTATTTCTATGTTTGCATGCATATACGGAGCTAAAAATCTAAGACATCCCATACTTAGATTTGTGCACGTGGACACCCGTGGATGTTTGGAATTCTCTTGCAGTCTTTAATGAGATGAATCGTCAACTTCTCCAGTTGATACCCAGCTCAGACCTGCTGCAGGAGGGCAACTTCCCATCTTTCCACTATTTTTATCACTACAGGCTTTTCAGGCTTTTGACTTTATTTATTTTCTTAATGAGTCCAGTATAAAATATACTGGTAAAATAATTTAGTAACAGCTATGAGCTTTGTGAGGCAGTGTGAAGTGCTCTTCATCTTCAGATGACATGGACAATTGTATACTTTTATACATAGGGGGAAATATTTACCTAATTATATGATATTTTATTTGTTTATTTGTATAATATATATACCTCCTGCAGCTGGTCTCAGCTGGGTAGGAGTTGGGCATTTTCCTTAACACATTTCATCAGGGTTGCAAGAGAACTCCAAACATCTTAGGGAAGATTTGGACTTTGGGATGTCATCTTCAGATGACATGGTGTCTGTCTGTGTGCACAGGTGTCAGTATGGGAAGCTCTCACAGTTCTTAGATTTTCATCTCTATAAATAGTGTATGTAAACAGCAATGTACATAGTGTATGTTTGGTTGCTGCACACAGAAGCACTCAGTGCATCAGTCAGACCTGTACAAACACAACCCTTCTCTGCTTTGCTTTCCACATTCTGTTGTTTCTGTGATTAGTTTTGTCAGACTTGTTATTTAACACCTTGTAGTCAGAGTTTTGGCTGCTCTTCCAACTCCCAGGCTGCAGGCACAGCTCCTCTCCTGACATACCTCCCTGTAAGTTCCCCCTTCACTTCTGCTTCGTGATGTCTTCCTTTTTATTCGAAGCTGTAGTTCCAAATTATGAAGCATCATTGACAGGTAACATTATTATCATAACCACTCAAGTAATAACAGCGTTTTCCCCTATGAATTGTACCAGGAGTTCTTAGTTCCACAAGTGTCATGCTGAGGATGGTGGAGCTCCTCTGCTTACAGAGGTGGCAGCGAGTACTCTGCTATATAGAACTGCATTCTGAAGCACGAATTCCTTGCTGTAAGACACATGGAGACCAGGAATAGCCCTGCTGGGGGCAGTTGTTTGGCAGTGCTCTCCTGCTCACCTCTGACCCTGCAGCCAAGTTTTTGGTGTCTGGATTTCTCTAGCAAAGTCTCTACAGCTGACAAAATAGAATAATTGGGCTTAGAAATAAGCGTGTCTTGGGTTTTTTTGTGTTTAAATAGCTGTATTGCTACTTCATTCATCAAAGCAGAGAGGAGGAAACACAGTTCATTAAGGAACATCCCTTCTGTGTTTATAGATTATCAATGGGCATGACACTGAAATACAAACATAGAGTCTTTGTGATGCTTTGTGAAATTACCAGAAGACTCAGATTTTCCTCAGAGACCACAAGTGAGCGTGGTTTTAGTAAAATTCAGGGAATGTTGGACCATCACTATCAGAGTTGAAATTGGCAGACACTAAAGGTCTTTGACAAATCTGCTTCTGTGTAGTACTGAGTATTGAGAAAATTTTTGATTGCTGTGTTTTGGTCTTGGGTGGCACAATACAGGAAATCAGAACAACAAAAAGAAATAATGACTGGGTTCCACTTAGAGCAAAGCCTTCTGAATAATAGTTTGGCTTTGTTTTGTAGAGGTGGTGAAAGTGTGGGGGATCTGGGGAGAGAAGGATGACCTAGACAAAAAAAAACTACCAACCCGAGATCAACAGTGAAGTATCTAGATAGTGGAGTGTAAAAAGAGAGATACAGGACTGATACAAAGTTGTATTGATTTTAAAAGAATTGCTGTAAATAACAGTAATTGTCAATTCCCATTTAACTGCCACACTGGTGTAAAGGATTTAACTGCTCCCCTGCAGTACTGCACAGGCCTTAATTTTCAGGATTTCGTAAGCCACAGTTGCATTATCAGTCTGTAAAGGTCTGGGGGAAGTATGGAAGTATAGTTTGCCTCCTGCCAATTTAACTCCAAGGAAAAGTCTGGACTTCCGAACTCTTTCTGTTCGGTATTATTCCCATTTCTTTGCTTTCTTCAAGGCTAGTGCTGTAGAATTCTTTGGGCTAATTATGGCAGGCTCATCCAGAAATGTGTCCCTTCCTGCTGTTCCTGGGAACTGAGTGTCCCCTTTGGCAGGACAGATGTCTGTGGGACAGGACATGGATGATGTTGGCTGAGATGTCATTGCTGCTTGGCTGTGTGACCACAGCAGTAAGTGCCACGTGTCCCCCTCGTGCAGAGTCACAGGAGGGCAGGGCCTTACCCTGTATTCCACTGCAATAAGCTGAACTTTATGAAGCAAACCCAAACCTAATCCATTCTGTTTGCACTCAGTCTTCTCTTTTCTAAACTACATCTTATGTCTCTCCAGGAATTCTCTTAAAGAAACCTCATGACTGTAAAAAAGAGCAGAAGTGTTTCCTCTCCTTGGTGTTTATGAGCTTTTCTCGTGCAGCATGGTAGTGATGGTTCCTGATGGATTTGTGACCCACTGAATGCATTGCTTCTCACTGTCGTGTTGTGGAGGGACTGACTCTCCATTTGTAACTCTGCATTTGATTTTCCTACCCCAGTGCATGTATTCTTTTTAATTGTAACTGCTTTTCTCAAGGTAATTCTTAATTCCAAATATGGCCTCTTAGCCTAGTTCCTTCTTCTTCCACATCAGCATCCAGTTTAAGTTCATTAAGCAGTCTTTTTTTCCCTTCATTCAAGTCATAAATAAAGAACTGAGCAGCTCAGACACCAGACAGACCCCAGAGAAACCAGGTACCTTCTATTTTTCCCTACACTGTGACAGCAACCCTTTGATAGTCAGTCTGTGGTGGAGTGTGCTCTTCCAAGTTTTGCATGTCCTTTGCAGTTATTTTATCTATATTCCACATATGCTTTAGGCACTTAATGAAAATGCAACAGAAGAAAGTTTCAGAACCTTCTCTGAAGATACATGGTATTTACAGCTTCTAATCTTTCCAGAAGCCATAAAAGCTTATTTTCCATTGGTCTGACAATATTTATGCTTGAAAAATCACGTGAGCTCTTACTTATCTCTTTGTTATACTGTGGATGCTTCCAACTTGTTTGGCGCTGAATTGACAGGATTTATTGGCCCGCGGCAGACACCATTGGGAACTGATATAAAAAATGGGGTTGGTTGCTGTGCCAGCACTGCAGGGGCCGGGGCAGCCTCTGCACAGTCAACCCAATAAAACCCACTCCTGCTCAGATCAGCCTGTGTAATACTCATTGACAAAGTAGGTTTGTATTTACCCCACTCCAGCTGTAAAGAAGTCTGTGCTTTTGGACCTCCTCCCCCTTACTCATCTTTGCAGGTTTGATACATTGCCAGAGCAGGAGGGCAAGGGGGAAGAGAAATTTCTGTATTGATCTCTTTTTCATTTCCAGAATTACAGAACACATAGCAAGATATATACTGTGTTCACGTTGCCTGGAACTTTATTGTCCCATTCCTGGGTCCATATAATTCAGGTATTTTTTTTAAGTCTTAAATTCCTTTACTCGAAAAAGGTACTTCCACCTGCAAAATACTATTTATTGCAGAGAGTTTATGGCCATTTACTTCATGCCTTTTAATGTTTTTTCACACTGTCCTTTTCTCTTGTGGCTACACTTCTATTTGCATTACATTTATTTTGTTAAGGAGTAGACCTGCTTCAGCCTTTGCATCTGTACATGTTGAGTGGGAGTTTGGCCTTAGCCAGTTAGTTTTGTTGGCATTAAGAATTCATGTCTCCTGCTTTCCAAATCTGTAAACTCAGGGATAGGAAATAAGTGAAACTGAAATCTTTCTTGCACTTGTATCTAGAGGTACAGCGAAATGGCAGAGGGGTCAGCTCTGGGATCCACCTGTACAATCTGCACTTCCCTTTCCCCCAAGTGGGTTTGCTGAGGAGCTCTGCTGCCTCCTGATTGTCTGGGTGTAGCTGATACAGACCTGCAGCCAGGTGTGGTAAAAGGGAGTTTGTTTATAGACGTTATTCCAAAAAGCATAATTTTTCATCCTTTAACGCCAAGCACTTTGCAGATTTCATGTAAAACTGTGCACATGGAGCTGGGAGGGGCAGGCAAAGCAATTTACAGGAAAAAATGATTCACTCAGTGAGTTAATAGAGCATTTGTAATGAGCGAGGTGTGAATCCTGCTTCCTTATCCCTGCTCCCAGCACTGCACACAATCAGTAGGTTAATAAAAGAAAAAGCAAACTTCAGAAACAGCTCATGGAATAGAGATCAGGACGTGTGACTGGAATCCAGATTTCTAACCATGCCAGTATTGCAGGCATTTTGCAGAGCAGCAATGGGAAGGCACAAGAAAGGCACATATGGTGTGTTTGGGAAGGAACTGCAGTGGTACCTTGGAATGTAGTGACAACTGAATTAACTAAATGCAATAGTGTATATAAAATGTAATGGTTGTGCTTGGGAGTATCTTTCTGTCTCTGTGAATGATGTAGTGGATGTATAAAACTAAACAGCAGTAAATGAAATCAGTTTCCCCAGGAGAAACGTGTACCTAAAGTAACATGGCAGTCCCCTGGATGAGAGCTCTGACTTTCTTCACAAGGGCAGGAGACGTTCCAGTTGATCCCACCAACAAGGAGCCCTTGCAAATGCTCAGCCTCATGCAGTCCAAGCCTCAGCCCCAGCAGGTCGTACAGGCTGGAGCTGCTCAGGTGGACACTGGCCTGGCTCTGGCTGGGATTGCCAGACCTGCTCCATGGCTCTGTTCTGGCTGGAACAGCAGGAGAGAGATGTGTTGCTGGGTTAGTGCAGGTTTGTAGGTGGTGCCTCCTCTGCAGTGCCCTTGGAAAACCTGCAGTTAGAGTGGGAGCTGTCAGGATTTGCTGAGCTAGAAACTGGGACTGATGATGGTGGGCAGTGTGTGGAGCCCAAGATTGTAACGTGACAGTGACCACTCAGTTGTGGGTTGGAGCTGACAGTGGTTGCAAAGCCATAAGTTGACACCTTCAAGTGCTTTAACTTGCTCCTTACATGTGATGGTGGTTTGTGGTGTTTGGTGTGTTTAGGCGGGAGTTTCTCTTTGGAACTGACTAGGCAGCAGAGCTCCCTGTTGCTGTTTCTGATGCAGGGGAAGTACAGAACATTTGCTGAGGTGAACACAGTGAGTAGAGAGAAGCCACTCAGCTTTGCTCAGGAGACCTTTTCTGGAAAAATGTGGTGGAAAAAGTTTTTTGGGTTTGAAATAAGAATACAAGCTTCTTTAAGAATTGAGAGCATCGTGGCTTTTTGGAGTGAAGGAAAACAGAAAATAATGCCCTAAACTCATATCTGCTAACCAACCATTGCAGTTGAGGCAGACAGGGATGGAGCTGCTCTGCAGGGCCATGGTTTGTCAGAGCTTGGAGCAAGAATGTTTACATTGAGCACCGTTGGTCTCTCTCACAATTATCCAGAACCCTTGGTGTTGTAATAATTAACGTGGTCCAACGTTTTTTCCTTCCGCAACATTTTCTTTCCTTCAACGTAAACCTTTCAAGAAACATTTATGTGAAGTTTGTTGGGTTTTTTGTCCTACAGCTTTATGGAGATACTCTAAACTGCTTTCTTTGTACACAGTCCAACTATTTTTCTTCTAGTTGGGCCTCGCTGGACATTCTCTCTCATTTATGGCCTTTATTCCCAGTTTTCTTGTTGGATAGAGCAGGTCATTTGAGCTGTAGGAACAATCCATCACCACCTTGGGGACATAATTGCTTGTAAATATAGTACTTTGTGTCTCCTCTTTGTTTTCACAGCCTTGACTGCGTTATCAGCTTATGCTTGGAAATAGTCATGTGTGAGGAAAATAGATATATTAGATCTTCCATGCAATGAATCCAGATCAGGAATTCAGGGTCTACTATAGGCTGTGAACTAGAGAAACCACTGGGAAAGAATTTCAGTGACTGTGTGAAATGAAGTTTGGCTTTGAACATTACAGAGACTGGAAGCAGGGAAAAAACAGTAAGGCTGACTTAAAAATAATAATTATAAAAAATTCCATGGTTGCCATAGCAGAGAAGTTAGGATTTATTTAGGGGAAAAGGTGGAAAACTCTGTGAAGGAGCAGTTTTGTGGTGCTGTTGACCAGCAGAGATGATACTTGGTGGGAGGAATTTTTTATCTGTCTAGTTTCTTATCAGCTATTAGGTGCCAGAGCCAAGTTATGCATGCACGTCTGTTGTAGTACCACAATTTGGGATGCTTAGCTTGTGCTGGAGGAGGATCAGGGAGTACATCTGTAGAAGAAAAGGGATGTTACAATGATGTGTAGAGAGAACTAAGTAAAATACTTGGGAAAATGTTCCAGAGAGTAAGATGTATAGCTCAGGGAAAAACATCCTTCCAAGCAAAGTGTTTTTTCACACTTCAAACTTGCCAGGAAAAAAATGCAAGTGAATATAAAACTGGGTAGGAAGCTGTGTAATGGCTGGGGAAAACAACCTAGGTGATTTAATGGACTTTCTGTGTCTCTAACATCTGGATCCAGGGAGTAAATCTGAGTAAGTGGCATTCTGAGTCTGCTGATCTGGTGGTAAATCAGGAAAACTGGAAATTCAAAAGTGCACATCTGCACTGATAACATTAGAAGGCAACATGCATTGAAACTGGTAATCATTCACCAAAAAGCATGAAAATTCTTTATTAAATTTTAGCTGATAAAGTCATTGGGCTGGAATAGACCTCTGAGGGGCACTGATACAATCCCATCACTCAGAACAGGTATCTGTCTGCTCGTGTCCCTTGGCAGTGATGCCACAGCCTCCAGGCTGCTCTGCTCCAGTTCCACCCGAGCTCAGCACCTCACCTGAACCTGCTTTTCCAGCATGTGAGCTCCATCCAACCGGCCCCCCCATCCACTGCAGTCCTGAAGCCCCTTGAAGGCTGATACCATGTGTGTCCTAGAGCTTCTCTTGCTCATGCTTCCTCCTTTGCCCCACTAAACCCTCCTGTCTCTCCTTATGTTTATGACATGTCTAATCACCCTTTTTGTACAGTTTCCCATCATGTCAAAGCTTTCTTCATGGAACTCCCCTCCCGAACTGCAGCTGCAGTCTTACCCAAATGGAGAAAGCAGGAGGAAAGCTTTGTTGAGGATATCTACCTGTTTGTCTGCCTTGGTGTGGCATCTGCTGTTTCCAGAACAGCACCTGCCTCGCAAACTCCTGTTCAGACTGACCCACTGTATTAACTCCTCTGGCCTTGTGAGAATATACTATACAGGTGCTCTCTCTCTCTCAGCCGTCAATTAATTATGTCCAAATTTAATGTTTGCAGTTGTTCCCATTGAAGTATCATCCTATTATGCCTTTTGTTTTGTCTTTCTGTCTCTTCCACTTGCCTGGTGCTTCAGCAGATTTGGTGTACTCTCCCAAGTATCCTTTTCAAAGTACTTAGAAATGCCAAACATCATAAATTGGGACTAATGGCTCATTAAGGCAGTTAAACCTGTGCTTTATGTCAAAGGCTCTGGATTTTACCTGAAGGTAAAAAAAGGAGCACAGATAGTTGTTGGTTGTGTAGCAAAGGTGTACCTTAAAGTGCTGGGGTTTCAGCACTGTAGTACAAGGCTGAGGCTTTTCTAGCACTAAACATTTCTTTCCAGCCTGAGCTGTGGCTTGTAGCTCAGAAGCATCGTGCCCCACATTTCTTAGTGGAGGACTTGAAGCACTGGTGCAATTAGGTGGCAAGTGGAGCAGAAATCTCCAGAACACTCTCTGCTGAGGTTGCTCTAATGGCTCTCATGGTGGCTGTATTTGTGGTGAAAGGAAATACTTGCTGTTCATTTGTTTCCAATAACCTTGCTTGGGTAGAATTGCTTCAGTCTTGTTTGGTCTCTGAGGGACTTGCACAGGTACAAGAAAATTGCTAGTTTAATTGAAGAGCTTTGCCTTCAAAATACTCAGCCAGTGTCTCTTCAGATGTCAAAAGCACTGCTGGCTGATGCTCACAAGAACTTCCTTAACAGAAACAGCTTGCAGTGTTGCACCTGTCCTGTCCTGGCTGCTTTGATTCCGGGTTGGGTTCACCTTTGGTGCTGCTTGACTGGTGACGGGGCTGGACCTTTCCAGGAGGGTATTGGGCTGCTGATGGTTTGTGGGGGGCACTGACACACCTCTGGCCTTTGGGACCTGCCACAAATAACAAGGCAAAACTGATTAGTGGCCTGAAATGGTGGGAAGGGCCAAGGTGCAGTTGTGAGGCTTTGGTTGTGCACATAAGGGTCTGAAGGCAAGTCACCAGGGAAAAGTAAAGGGTAAGGGTGAAGTTTGAAGGGCTTCATCCTGGACGTGGGATTGCATTTGCAGATTCATTCCCCACCTACCCTATTATAAACTGATTGTTTTGCAAAATAGATTTTTCGTAACAAGAAAGATGCTTTTCTGTAGAAAAATATAATGTGTAAAATACTTGATTGTAGATTGCTCCAGATGGGGGTTCAAAAGTTGAGAATAAGGAACTGTAATTAGTCTGCTCTCCCCCCAAGGATTAACAAATAGTTCTTTGCTAAGCAATGTGATAAATCAAGAAAAGAAGAGATAAATATTATCTGCCATGTTGTGTTGTCATAACTTTCTTTTTTGCTGAATGAAATGTTTGTGGTGTTATATATGATAATATTTTTAGGCTAAATGAGCTTTTTGCTGGAATGGTAAGCCTGCTTTATAAACAAAGTCATACTGACTTCGAGGAAAAGGGTCTTCTCCTTTGAACCAAGAACTACATTAATTTTTTTCATGTTGTCTACTTACTTTGCCCATTGTGGAACTTGTAAATTGATATGGGGCATTGAGGTAGTAAATGTTTACATAGTGAAAGTAAAGGTATTTGCTCCTTGACAAACTGTTCACAAGAACTGTTTTCTTAGACTGAAAATTCTGCAGAAATTATGAAATGGTTTGGAAGGTATTTTCAGATGTGGCATATCTGTATTTCGAGTGGCATGTGTTAGTTGATTTGCAGCCCTGTTCCTATATCTCTATTTATACTTGGGTGCGCCAATTAAATTTAAGAAAATCCCCAAAACAGGTATCCATTATGACTCTGAGAATACATCACTGTGATATGAACTTTGTTTGAACGTGTGTACTAGAAAAATTGTGGGAAGGAGAGGATCTTCATCTAACCCTGGGCAAAGCAAACTGCACAAGAAATGCCTTAAGATCAGGATTTGGCATGGGTTGTGCTTTGACATCATTCTGGTACTTCTGCATCCAGTTGATGCCAAACAATACAAACGTGTGGGACATGAAAACAAAACAGGTGGGGCTGGGGGGGGGGAATTTAATTAATGTCAGTCATGAGGATTAGTTGCCTTCTTTAATTGAGTTCCTCTGTGCCTAATTTGCAGGGCTATGATTTTTTTCTGAGGTTTGGGGTAACGGAGCAGTGTTGTGTGTTTCCTTGGCAGGGGCAGAGGGCCACTGAAGCACACATCCGACGTAATCAATGCAGCCAAGATGATCTCGGAGTCCGGCTCGAGGATGGATGTCCTGGCACGGCTCATTGCAGATCAGGTGGGTGACTCAGGCAGCAGAGCATTAAACTTTGTTCCAGCCACAGCCACCCACAGACCCTCTGGCACCTCACAAAGCCACTTACTAAGTGCTCTTGACACTTTTAGATCTACTCCCTGATTTTTCTTCTGTGCTCTGTTTCTGAAGCAGTGGATACATATACCCTGTCTTAATATATGTGGGGATTCTCTTCTTCATACATATTCATGGGCCTGTTTAAATACACATTTAATTTAAATATGAGTGTACATTCACAGGTGTGTATGGGTATATATTTATCTACATATGCATTTCTACATATGTATGAATATTTGTGAGCTCCCTTAAGCTATGAATGCAATGTTTTACATGTACAGTATATATATAAATGTGTGTGCCTGTACATATATGTATAGATTTATCTATATTGGAATAACTGTGAATATATACACACACACACATATATATAGACATTATATATAGAGACACATTATATTTAATCCAACACACACCACTGTACCCGTTACTAGGAAGAACATTAACTCTATCCCAGGTGAAACCAGGACAGCTGTGAATGCAGCTGTGTGGTCTAGTCCCTTTGTGACTGACTTGGGTCATTTACAGTAGTGGGTCTGTGGGTGGTCATAGCCAGATTCGGATTCTAGAGAAATGTGACTGTCTTTGTTAGCAAAGGAATGAAGTAAAGCAAGAACAGTAAATATTGTCTCCGGTCAGAATTTCCAGCAGAACTGTTTGTCTAGACTTCTTGTGCAACTGCTGTGCCAGTGGCTTTTTCACTTGGATTGTGAATGTTGGTTTCCATCTGCTTTTAATCACTGCATAATTTTAATTTATCAAATCACGTTGAGGTTCCTGTGGATATTCTTTCTATTAGGTAAAATGCCACTGCATCTTTTGGATGTGGGTCAGTTCTGATCCTGCCCTAATTAACAGCCCTCTGCCTGCAATGTGTATGGGGAAGAACCTCTCATAAGAGGTTCTTCTAGCTAAGAATGTGAAGCATTAAACTGGTAATCATCAATTGCCTGTGGGTTGATTAATGTCAGAATTTATTAGCTGTCCTGTTGCAGCCCAGTTTTTGGTTTCACTGGTGAGCAAGTGTTGCTTGTACCAGATGCTTCTTAGCAATATGTAGAAGATTCCTTATGGAATGTCCTACACAGGACATTTCTTCCTGACATCTGTTGATGGCTGCTGGGATACACCACAAGGCCTGAGGCTTTAGTGTTGTAGTATTTTGTCTGGCTTAAAGTAGTGCAGAATGTTATCTTTACCTCCGTAAACGCCTGCTCTTGGTGTTGTGCTGGTCCCTGTTTTCACTCTAGCACCTGGTAAACTTTCATGGTGAGTAACATAAAAGTGACCCTGACTGCACTGGTCCGGACCACAGGTACATTCAGGGCAATATCCTGTTGCTAACAACAGTTAATAGCAAATGCTTACAGAACTTGGTGGGATGCTGGTGAGCCTTTCATGATACTCTCACAAATGGTCTCCCAGCCTCCAGCAGCCATTCCAGAATTTACTAACCAAAATATAAAACCAGACACATGAAATACTCCTGGATAGTTTTTTTTATTAATTTGTCCAGTAACTTATTTAACCATCTAGGCTTTCAATATAATAATTCTGTAAGAAAGATTTCTCCAACTCAACAATCCAGTGTTAAGAACCATTTTCTTTGTTTTGAACTCAGGGTAGTTATTTTTAATGACCCCTTGGGCTTGTAGTGGAAAGAATATCTGTATTCATTAAAATCTTTGCTGTCCTTATGTGCCTTGGTGTGGGCAGTGGAGGGGAAATATGTGCCGTATCTACTCAGGGTGGTAAAGCTGTGGGTGTGCCAGGGAATTGCAGACTTTTCCTATGTAATGCCAAGCAATAGTTGTTTTGAATGCTCCTGGCACTGAATCAGTGTTCTCACAGGAACTGTTCTAACCTCAAGGTCTTGTTTTTTTAGTGGTAGTTTCCCAGCCTTTGATGCATATCATCTTTAGCATTCCTAAAATGGTACACATTTCTTCGCTAGTGCTATGTAAGGGAGATAGTAAATGTGATAAGCCTTTTATTATATAAGAGTACTATATAATAATTATTCTTGTGGCTGAGCTTCTCTAATTGACATTGTCACTGTTTTAAATGCATGAGACACTATATTGGCATGTTACCCCCACTGTGTGTACTTCTCTCTTGAGTTTTTCTGGCTGTGGGAGATAAAATCACAGTGTAATTAAGGAAGGGAAGAAATGGAGGAGGAAGAATCTCATTCTAGAAATACACCTTATGTTGATAGAATTAGTTCTGATGCTTAAAGGTATTTCAGTTTATTTAACTGGAAGTATAAATTTTTATTAATGAAAATGAAACATACAGTGAGTGTTTGCTGACAGTCAGTGAGATACCAGTATTGAAATATTGACTTGGGCAGTTCTGAAAGCAGTATAAAGTAAGGAAGAAACAAAGATATATTTTGTGTATGTGCCAACCCTTTGAAAATAGAAAGAGAAGGTGTCAAGAAAGTCCTCTGGTTTTGTTCCAAACTGTGCCAAAGCATTTTAGTAACGGATGTAGCAGAGCACAGGGTGTAAGGACTGATATTTAAGCCATATTAATTAATTTTAAATTGTTTACTCTGATATTCCTTATTTAAGTCTTTACCTTTTCCTAAGTGTAAAGCATGAACTTGTTTGGTTAACTAAACATATTGCATAGCCATGCAGACAGAATTGTCACAAATTTAAACATATTTATGCTTCTTCAGGTTTCTGCAGCAAAGCCAGGAGAGAAAATATTGTATGAATTAAGTAGAATTGGTGCTTTTTCTGACTTCTGGTAGGTTTTGGATTTAAATCCATTGACCACAATTGCATAAGACCAAAAGTTTAACTAAAACCATAGATCATTGATTGTTGACAGTGCAGTTGGTGGGAATGTGTATTTGCTTTTTGAATATGCACAGTTTCTTGTCAAAAGAAAGGGACTGTATTTATTATATAAGTGCAGTACACAGGCTAAGAACACAGCTCGGAAAGAGTGTAGGGATCCATTGCTTATTTATTGCACTTACTTTTTACAGCTGTGGTAGCACAATGGGGACTCACCATTCCCATTAAGATCTTCAAACTGTTACATTGAAAACCTTCACAAGCGGAATGAACTAAGCAGCCTGACACAGCTGCAGCAAAAGGCAGGGCTGAATTAATGTACTATTTGAATACTCCTCAGTGAAGTAACTGACACGATTCCTGAGACACAATTTTGAATCAGCAATTACTAATTTTTTACTGATTAGTTTTACTAACTGTTCTTTTCAGTGTCCAGACCAATCGTGCAAACAGGATTTACTGGCTTACCTAGAACAGATCAAGCTGTACTCCCACCAGCTCAAAATCTGCAGTCAAGTTAAAGCAGAAATCCAGAATCTCGGTGGAGAGCTGATCATGTCTGCTGTAAGTAGGAAACTGGTATAAATTACTCTGGTAATCAACATCAGTGTTGCATTTGATTTGTGCCTTCCTGTACTTGTGAGACCACAGAATGTGCTGAGTTGGAAGGGACCCACAGGAGATGTTCCAATGTTGCCCCAAATCTCACTTTATTCCCCATTTGTTACACTCAATACAGAGATTCTAAGACAGTAAAGTGTAAGACTCATGGCTCAAAAGGAATAGCAATCGCTTGCTTGGGTTTTTGCCTTTGATGTTCTCCAAACATATTAGGTATTGTCACTGTTACTGTGAAGGAGTTTAAGAACGGTCACTCACTTTGAGATGGTGGTTCATTTATTGACACACATGGAACATGCATTCATGTGTGTCTGAACACGGAAGGGGCTCCTCAGAGATGTATTTCTGGGGCAGAAGGAAAACGTGAAGGGCATTCTCCATGGCCACAGAAGCAAAGACAATGAAGAGCAAGGTGAGTTGATTCTTGAGTGATTTTCCATCTGTGTCATTGTATCGGTCTGCATCTCTGTCTATATCTCTATTTCCCTGTCTTCCAGCCTCCCCATCTTTCTCTCTGTCCTTCTGTCTGTCTTTTTCTCTCTTTCTCTCTATGTTTCTGTCTTTCTGTCTGTCCTTTTGTCTCTCTCTTCCTGTCTATCAGTCCTCATGTATGTCCTTGTCTGTCTCTCTGTCAGTCAGTCTGTCTGCCCATTTGTCTGTCCTGTCTTTCTTTTCTTGTCTGTCTTTCTGTCAGTCAGACAGACAGAAGGACGCACTGACAGATAGACGGAAGGACATACAAAAAAACCAGACTGACTGACAGACAGTAGGATGGAGAGAAATATGGACAGAAGGATGTACAGACAGAAACACTGACAGATAGAAGGACAGACAGACTGAAAGAGACAGACCGAAGGACTGATGAGATGAGAGAGATGAACAGATGGACTGACAGAAGGACGCATGGACAAATAGAAGGAAAGACAGACTGACAGGCAGGCAGAAGGATAGACAGACAGACTGAAAAAGAGACAGAGACAGAAACATGGACAGGCAGACAGAAGGACGCATGGAAGGACAGACAAAGATGGACAGGTAGACAGACTGAAAGATAGACAGGACAGAGAGAGACAGAAGGACAGAAAGGTGGATAGACAGAAGGAGCGATGGACAGAAGGAAGCACAGACAGACAGAAACACTGACAGATAGAAGGACAAACTGAAAGGCAGAAGGACTGGTGAGATGAGAGAGATGAACAGATGGACTGACAGGCAGACAGAAGGATAGACAGAGAGAGGTGGCCAGAAGGAAGGACGGACAGACAGACTGAAAAAGAGACAGAGAAAAATAGAAACATGAACAGGCAGACAGAAGCCTGGAGAGAAAGACAGACAGAGAGAGATAGGGATGGACAGAAGGCCACACAGACAGACAGAAAGATGGACAGAAGGACGCATGGAAGGACAGAAGAACAGAAAGAGACATACAGAAGGACTGATGAGAGAGATGAACAGACAGACAGAAGGATGCATGGATGGACAGACAAAAGGACAGACAAAGACAGACAGGTAGACAGAAGGACAGAAAGATGGATAGACAGAAGGAGGGACAGGGAAACAAACAGACAGACTGAAAGAGAGACAGGAGGATGGACAGAAAGATAGATGGATGGACAGACAGACAGACAGAGAGACAGTAGGATGGAGAGAAAGATGGACAGACTGAGAGATGGGCAGGAGGACAGACAGAGAGATGGATGGACAAAGACAGACAGAAGGATAGAAAGATGGACAGACAGACTGTGACAGACTGAAAGAGACAGACAGAAACATGGACAGATAGAAGGACAGACTGAAGGATGGAGAGACAGACTGAAAGAGCACAAGATAGAAGGATGCACAGAAGGATGGACAGACTGAAAGACAGATAGACAGAAGGATGAACAGAAAAACAGGCTGAAAGACAGAAAGACTGAAAGATAGAAAAGACA
>VXBX01007989.1:457710-497364 GCA_013400415.1 Scytalopus superciliaris | reverse complement strand
AAAGACAGAAAGATGGACAGGAAGAAGGACAGACGGACAGACTGATGGACAGAAGGACAGACAGACTGAGAGACAGACAGAAAGACAGACTGAAAGACAAGGACAGACAAAGACAGAAACATGAACAGGCAGATAGAAGGATGGACTGACAGACAGACAGACAGCAAGACAGACAGACAGTAGGATGGAGAGAAAGATGGACAGAAGGACACACAGACAGAAGGATACACAGAGAAACAGACAAAGACAGAAGGATGGACAGAGAGAAGGAGAGAGAGAAAGATGGACAGAATGACAGGAAGACAGAGACAGAAAGACATGCAAACAGATTTACAGATGGAAAGGTGGACAGAGAGAGAGAGAAATGGACAGACACAAAGATCGACAGATACAAAGAGTGCCAGACAGCATGACAGACAGACATAAATGGACAGATTATCAATGACAGAGAGGAAGAATGACAGATGGACAGGAAGATGGATAGACAAATGGACAGAGAGGAGGACAGAGACACACAAA
The DNA here is from genome assembly GCA_013400415.1 of Scytalopus superciliaris. NCBI lineage: Eukaryota > Metazoa > Chordata > Aves > Passeriformes > Rhinocryptidae > Scytalopus > Scytalopus superciliaris. The sequence continues at coordinate 496,845 of VXBX01007989.1, read as the reverse complement.
GACAGAATGACAGAGTGACTGAGAGAGACAAACTGAGAGTGAGGTAGACAGAAAAACAGAGATGGACAAACAGAATGAGAGACAGAAAGACAGGCAGATGGGGAGAGACAGATGGAGAGAAAGACAGAATGAAGGACAGGGAGTGATGGATGGAGAGAGATGGACAGCCAGAGAGATAGGCAGAAAGACTGACAGACAGACAGACATATCCTTACACCTGCCCTACACCTCCCCAAAGTGCATTCCAGTACCTGTATATATTATTTGTTCACTGCGAGTGACGTGGTTCGGCCTATAAGAGACACACTGCCCGTCAGTGCTCCGGAGGTCCGTGCTCTCAGCCACAGCCTGCTGGGTCCGTGCAGACGTCCCGGGGTGGTGTCACTGGGTATGCAGTGGGAACTCTCCTGGTCCATACTGGGAAGGGGAGAGCATTCATGGGTGACTGTGCTCAACTGTGCCTGTGCAGTTCAAAGTGTGGTTATGTGAAAATGCAACCCCACCAAACAGTGATGGCTTTCTATAAGGCTTGTCCTAATCTATATGTAAATTAACTACTTATGTTGGACTTGCTTCAATTTTAGGAGAATATGGGAAGTTATGTTGTATGGATAAATAAGCAGAGAGGGTGTAAAATTCACCACTGGTACAGAATTGCTGATTGTTGTATTGCTTTTCTTAAAAGCTGTAGCAAATTCCAGCTTTGACAGTGCCTGTGGGGGCTTTAGAATTGGATCATGTTAGCAGGTTAGCTGGCCTTGACAAAAACAACCAACCTTCTGTGTGAAAAAGCAGAGGTTCTCCCATTCCCCCTGCCACCCCCACCAGCAGATATTAAGGAAGAAACTCACTAGAACATATGTGAGTCAGAACTGTAGCTGGAATAGGATTACATTCTCCCCAGTCCTGATCTGCCCTTATTTATCACTTTATGCCAATACAGACTGGTATGCAGAAAAGGAGACATCAGGCACGATAAAGAAATCATAAGAGGGCATGTCCTTGCAGATAGGAATGTTTTTGTGGTGCATTAAGTGCCAGCAAGGCCATGGTGCCAGGGTACCTGTATCTGTCAGCAGCAAAATGTATTCTTACCTATACAAGGCTTGTAGTGGAGGAGGTACTGCTGCCAGCACTGCTCAGAGACTTCCTTCAGCAAAGAGCATTATACCTATGAAAAAGTATGTTGAAATAAATAAACAAACAGACTTCATAGTCATTCATTCTCTGTATCACATTCTCTTCTTCAGCTGTTTTTCATCTGTGTCCCTGTAACCTTGTCCTTCCCTGTAACACTCCTCTGACAACCTCCCTTGGTAGATTTCTTATCCAAAATTAACACCCCTGCCATATCATTAGCATAGGTTAAATAAGCCAGTTTGCCTGGGGCAGTTGGCATGCTTTGGGGAGCATCCAGCTGATAGTTCCCCTAACTAAGTTCTTTCTTAGGAAAGAACTAGAATTAGGACTTCTCTCCTCATTTAGTGGCTCTTTGACTTCAGGCCATATAATCTTGTAGTCTGCCTTTCTCACCGTGCTTCCCTGAGCTCCAGTACCTTCATTCTAGTCAGAACCCCAGTGGCAGAGGTCATGTACACAAAAAGAGAAGAGATGTGGATCATTAGCTTCTAATTCTGCATTCAGTGCAGTTTTGTTATTATCATTCATTAATAATTCCTTGACCTGTGTTTAGTCTTTCATGCTCCCATAAAATACTTATGCTTTTAAATAATGCAGATTGCACTGCCCCTTTGTAAGCTGCACAAGGAAAAATGCTGAGGATTCACTACATCTTCATTGAAAGCGGTTAAATGGGAAATGAGCATTTCTTTGTATTAATTAGAATAAATGTGTGCTTCTTCAGGCACAGAATAATGGGGTAACATTAGCAATATGCAGATTGACAGTAATTGCATTCATTTGCATAGATAAGCTGATAATTCCTTCACAAGTCCTGCACAGTGATAGGCCTGAACCTTACGTTGCCAGCTTGCTTTTTTTTTTTTTTCCAATGGCTTTAAATAAAGAGAATTATATCACACGCCAGAAAATTAACAGATCTTATACATTAATATTGTGCTCCCTGATTTCTGCCAGGCAACTCTGTTTTGTGTTATTTATAGTCATTATCTTTTTTTTTTCCATTTTATATTTGTATTTGGCAAGGGAGACAAAACTTTTTGACCTTAAAAAGGACATATCTGCAAAAGACATGAAGAGTTACAGTATCCCCAAATTTACTAACTGGCACAGAAAAGCCCTGCCAAGGTTATCCAGCCTTACCTGTTCACTCAAGGCTGTGTCACTGCAAATGTCTCATTTATCTTCAGCTGTTCTTCTTGGTATCTTCAAGAACCAGACCAACTTCAGCAGTGACGTAAGCCCGCTGCTGTGCCCAGTGTAGGTGCTTTCATGCTTCCAGCTTCATGGCTCAAGGCTGCATGGAAAAGTCTGTGTTACTTCCTGAGTTCCCACCGCATTCCCATGCCCATTAAATCCAATGTTCCCCACACCACAGTGCTGTGAACACGTTTCAGCTGTGAAGGCTGTACTGCAGGGGCAAACACACACTGAGAGCTCTAAGCTGAGAAATACAGGGGAGGGTTCTGCCACCAGGCCTTGTGGCTGACACAGTCCCAGTCCTGGGATCTCCACAGCCCAGGAAAACCATGTCCTGGCCAAGGGGCTGGCACTGTGCCGAGCCCCTGCAGAGCTGCTCCTTTGGCAAGGGAGGAGATGGCACCAGTGCACTGCCATTCCTTTGGGGCTTTCTGCATGGTTTCTTTCCCCCTAAAAGTGAGGTCAGGATAGGCAGAACAGCTTCTCAGCTGCACCCCAGTAGGGCTGCAGGGGGGGAACAAAGGACCAAGCAGCAATCCTGCTGCAATATGGGCTGCATAACAGCCCACTTGACTTACCACAGGGAGATGGTTTGTTCCACTCCCTTGGGTGCCACGCTCCTGGTTTCACTGCTGTGCAACCTGCAGTGGGAAAACATCCCTTTTGCCTTGCTTTAGATCCACAGCAGCTGATGTGACACAGCTGAGGCCTCTGTGCACAAGCAGCATGGTCACTGCTCCCCATTCAGCCACTTTGCTTCTCCTGGCTGGTATTGCTCCAGGGCACTGGGAACCTGTAGTTGAGTTTGAAAGAACAGGAAGGTTACCTGTAGGTCCTTACACCATGCTTAAAATTACTTCCTATTTCGTTATTTGACTCTGAAAATATTAAAACTCCCATTTTCTAAAAGCTGATATTAGTCCCCAACAGCTGATAGATCAAAATTTTCTTCTACTGAGAGATGACAGAAATGTTTCACTGCTTGAAAGGGTTTTTATGTAATAACACTACACCTTTCTCTGTGTTTACCTAGTGTGTGCTGGTAGGTGTGTGTATAGAATTCCACCTGTGGACGCAAAGCAAAGGATAGATTTTCCTGTCACTGGCAGGCAGCTCAGATACTTCTGCTTTCTAACCCACATCTACTGAGAAGAACCATTTCAAAGCAGTAGGAAATATCGCTGGTAATGTACATTATGAGACAGTTAACTTTTCCTAAGAATAATTACTCAGGTAATTAGAAAAATCAGGATGTCTGTTATAATTCTTAGCCTCAGATTATTGCAACAAGCACCCTATTTCTTCATAAACAGCAGGGAAAGGATTTATATTATATTATCCTTTATAAAGGATTTTTCTCAAGACCTGTTTTTAGAAGAATAAGATTCCTTTTTTCTAAACCCCCCCTAGAAGTGAAGGCAGCAGTACTTGGGAGAGACTACACTAACTGCCTGGCTAAGCATCTGCTCCATTTTGGTGTTGCAAAGGAACACTTTTACAGTCCTCATTGTAAGTTGTTTATCATTTAACTTGGCACAGGCCTGTTCTCATTATAGGACTCAGTTTCAGTTCTTTGAATCCTATTTAGCCTGAAGCACATTCTGATCATGGTTAGTTATTTAGTGTATCAGATTCAATTTCCCCACCTGAAAAATGGGTAAACCACACAACAGACCCCAAGTATAATGTGTATAACGCAATCATTGGATGGACAGACAGATATAGATAACCAATGGAACAGCCACATTTTAAGGAAAACTCCGTTCATTGAAAACAACAACCCAAACAGTGAAGCAGATTTTCTGAGGCCAGTTCTATGAATGGGGATGAAATCTCTCCAAAACCCCCAAGGGATAGCAAAGCAGAGGTGAGCAAACCACTCAGGGAACAGTTTCCAGATAAAACCAACCACAAGGGCAACTCTCCCTTTGGCTTAATTTCTCTATAACCTGTACTGGGATTGACTATGTGATGGGTGTTACATATCATATGGCCGTTTTATGAAGAAACATGATAGGTAATAAAGTGCTTCCAAGCCTTGAACTTTTTCCTGTGCTTTCTTCAACACCCATCTTCTAGTGTCACTCTTACATCAAGATCTCCATTGTCTTCAAAATCAAGTTATCACTACTGTGGTTCAGAAAACAAGGCAAGTAACTAGTGTTCAAATGCTGGCCAAGAACAAGGAAAAACTGAAACCTTCAACAGTGAAGATTTTACTCCTAATGCACCTGTTTGGATTTTCTGCTACTCTTAATCCTAAGGGATTAAATTACTATTTTATATAGCAACCTTAGTGAAAGAACCATAAAACAGTTCACAAAAGCAAATAGCTACACACATAATAAAAAAAGCAGGACTAAAATCAAAAGCACAAAGTAGTAAGCACTCCTTACCTTAAATGCAGCACCATTTAGACACTCACTGCTCTTTATCGAAGCGCAGAACGCGTGTCATATTCAGATGTAGCTGTCAAAGAAATAAAAACCCAGTCTTAGTCTCTCAGTATAGTGTAACAAAGGAAATTTGCTTCTAGGAATGTATTTAATGAACCTTGTCATTCAATTAAGATTAATTTTTAATAACTGACCTTGTTTCCAAACAAATTTTCACTTCAGACTTCAAATGCTGATAGAAGAACCGTGTATTTGATATTCAGTTCTCAGCTTCCACCTGTACGGAAAACAAAAGTCTGGTTGAACTGTAAATACCACCTGGGAGATGGTAAACAGCCAAGTGCTAATCCATTCTCAAATAGCAAACCCCGAGTTCCCTGAAGGACAGAAAGAATGCTCACAGCAGAGCAGGCAGGGGGTCCCAGCTGGGGCTCCACAGGCTGGCACGGCACACGCCGAGTGCTTTCGCAGTCTGGTTCTGTGCAGCCTCTCACAGCTTTATTCCAGAAGGCAGTTGTTTGGCACTTCTTTATGCCAAAGAGGCAGCACCTGCAAACCTACACCAAGAATGGAGCGAGACACTGGCTTATTTACGTGCTTTGGGAACAGGGGAGTTCGGTGTTTCACTGCTGCAGAACCGACTCCTGCTGACATGTCACAAGGCAGGATTTCGTACTGCACTGAACAGAAAATACTTCCAATTCTAACTCACAGTTCTCTCAATCATTCTGAATACTAAATATAGCTGACCATATCAATCATTATGCTGTTCAGCAGTAATCCAGTAATGTATTGCTACTACTGCTGAGACAGGACATTATTTTATAAAAAAATGAGAACAATACAATGCATGTAAACAAACTGAAAATAAAGTTTCAAAATTATTTTTTTTCCTAAACTTGCTTTTCTTCAGCTTTGTTATTAATTGGAGAGTTTGCTTACTTACACTCAGGACTCATGGCAGAGGAGTCGTCAAAAGTACTGGAGGATGAGGGTTGATTTCAACAGGAGTGCTGCCAGTAGGATTTTTCATGGTGGTAGTGAGGCCTGGGTGATGGGTNAAAAAAAAATAAAAAAATTAGTAAAAAATACTATGATCAGGTCTCTATCTGCTGTGTTTCACCCCAGTGTGATTCTGTAACAGTGGAAACTAAGCAGTAATACTCACAGGACAGGTGACGAAAGATATGGCAAGTGATGGTCTTCACATAGCCTTTAATGGTGTCTGAACTGACACAGACCTGTGAAATGTGGAGGCTGGCACGTTCCATCTCCCTAGAAAACACTGAAAGAGTAGAAGTGGAATCAGGAAAAAATAGAACAGCTTTTAGGTTGGGGTTGGTTTGTTTGTTTTGCTACTGAGTCTTTATATACCACTTGCTGTGCATTGAAGAGTTTGCAGCTACATCTCTTTAAGTAAAATGAACTTAAACACTCAATGAATATTTTATCAGTCTTTCATTTATGCCAAGTCTCATTTCATCAGTTTTCCTGGATATGAGACCTTGAAGAGCCTGCTGAATATCTGAGCTAAAAGCACCCAAGCAAAGACAGGCCTTGAGTACATCAGTTTTATAGAACAACAGATTTCCACCAAACTATATCATGCTACTGGCATTGAGGTATAAAAACAGCTGGTCTCTAGAGACAAAAACAATAAAAGACAAAAGACAAAAATAAAAGATTCAATGTATGGCCTGATTCTTGCCATCTGTAGTACATGTCCAAGAACACCTAAAAGCTTCTCCAAAATACTGAGTACAGTTAGTATCCCCACCTGTTTAGAAGGTGTGAGAAGCATCCAGAAAGCTGAGGAGAAAATATGGACACCGTGATGCTGCAAATTATGTGGACAGAGCCTGAAGGGTGGCAGTAACTGAGTGTCCCTGTATCTCACTTCCTATGCAGAGATGCCAAGAGGAAAGTGAAATTATTGGTGATTGCTGCCTGTCCTGCCATACACCACCTACACACCCACCCATCTCCATGGCAACAGCAGCACCCCAATTTCAACTGCACTCCCCTAATTTAAACATCCTTAGTGGACTGTAGGTCATCTGCCCTTCAGCGACGGGCACACAGCAGCTATTTCTTACAGCTTTCGGTTAGGTATCTGCAAAGCCTCTTTGTATCGCAGGGAATCTTTTGTAGAGCTTAAAGAGTAATGCAGAAGTTCAGTCCCTCTGGCACAACAAAGGGTAGTGGAATTCAGGCCCTTCAGGTTGGCACAGCAGTTCAATTGGGTTTGGAAGTCAGTCTTTGGACCTTGAGCATTAAAAATGCTGGACTTGACAGGTGTCCGTCCCCAGAGCCTGTGAGGCTGACAGTGCCACATCTGGGTTTCCAGTTATAACCTCGTCAAAATTAGGGACCCATGAATGGGGCTGTTTACACTAGATAAATATGATTATAGTTTAAGACATAAAAATACAGTTTTCTTGGTCACAGTGGTGGAGTGAGAGAGCTGTGGACTGTTCCCCAGCCACAACCACTTTGTGAAAGGAGCCCCAGCTGCCAGAACAAAGTGGTAACTGTTCATTTTCCACAGGAGCGGAAAGGCCAAGTAAAGAGTACTGTTCACCTGAAAGGATCCCACTTCAAGAAACTATCCATTTCACAGTGACACTGAAGTCAAAATAAAAACCAGCTGAAGTTTTGTGATGAGCTTTATCCTGCCTAGATGCTGCTAATATCTTCTAGAAGCCTTTTCCTTTCCATGCAAACCATTTTTTTCTCCCCACCCCCAGAGCAGCATTCACTGGACATGCCAGTGGCATCCCCAGCCCAGCCCATCCTCCTTCTGTGCCCCCAGTGCAGCTGCAGAAAAGTGAAACAAATACAGCCAATGAAGTTGCTGAGATCCCTCAGGGGAAAAAACTGCCTCTTAAGCCCTTAGCCAGAGAAGCTCTTCAGCCCATCTACCACAGAACCAAACCAACCTTTTCTTTCACCCAGCAGCCTCACAGTGTTGTTACTACACTGCCTGTGCTAGAAAAGTGAGTGTATTTACTGACCATTGGCAGGGGAAAAGAGATTATTCAAAGCTTTTAAGAAGCTATCAGGATTATGGTGTTGTCTGCTCTTCTAGAAAACAACAGATAATTAAAATTTCATGTGCATGTATGCATAGGTGTGTCTGTCTATAATTAATCCTCTGGTTAGCATGAAAGAAAGAAATTCATGTGAACCTTTGCCTCTCTCCTTCTCATCAAGTAAATATATTGTGACAGTTTTCAGCAGTGTGAAATCTGGCCACGACCTCGGTTCATCTGCCACAGAGCTACTGCTGCACCCCAGCCAGTGCCCCCAGCAAAAGGGATACGCTGGGTCTGCAGGCGTGTCAGCAGTCTAAGGACAGGGGCCCCGAGCAGAAACCTTCCTGCCAGCCTGGCAGTTTGGAGAAGGTTTGGTTTCAAGGCAGTGTTTGAAACTGGGCTTGGGGGTCACCATGTGCTTTAACCTTCATGTCAGAGCGTAGCCCAGGAGTTGTGCCACAGTGCCAGGCTGAGCTGAGGGGCTGGGCAGCCTCTGCCCTAACCCAGGAACCAACCCACAGCCCCAGTCACACCTCCTGTGGGACAGACCCCCCCCCAGCCCTGCACACACTGCTCGGCTCTTACACACTGGCCTTTCTAGCAAGCTCTTGCGCCGCAACAAGGCATGAACTTCAGCAGCCATCTGGTAAATTTTACACCTTTGCTTGGAGCACAGAGATAATTTCAGTTTGCCATCACACACATGTGTGCATTCAACCAGGCCTCTTAACTGTGGGGTGGGAAGTAGTAAGGGGTGTTTTGGGGGGGGTTGGCACTTCCAGAGAGAAGCAGTAAGTGTTGTATTAAGTGGAGAGTTTTTCTGCCAGTTCAGAGGTGTTTCCAAATTGCAAGTAAATCTAGACACTTGGCTGCACTTTGTATTTCTGCCTTATTTGCGTTTCTGTTAGGCAATCAACATGTGTTACCAAGTGTTACACAATCACAAGGAAGACAGAATAACACACTCCTCATAGCTGTTCAGTTCATTTGACCTGGCAAAAGAGAGAAGCCCTTGACCCTTTCCTAAGAACTCAGTTTCCAAAGCTGTATATTGCCAAAGGCTATGGGGTTGGGCTGGATTGGACAGTGCAAGATCACTCTCCACTAAACCCATGGCCCTTTAGAGAACTGGCCTCAGTGCTTTAACAGAAGACAAATGTTTCAGCAAAGAGGATGTTTAGAGGTGAAGTGTAAGCTAGCCAGTTACATGGAGTAGTCCTACTGTTTTTCCCATCCAAACCATAGCGAGCTTGCTCAGTGCTCCTGTTTTCTGTTTCCATGAGTACTGATGGTAAATACCTTTGCTATAATATTTGCATGCCTGCGCAGGGTGCTGCTGAAGGTGCAAGTAGGCGTGGGGATTAGTTTGTTCTGCATTCTGCCCCTTAGGTTAGCACTCCTTAAACAGTTGGAGAGGCACAGAGCCACTGTGATTCCTGTGTGCTATCCTGCTCTTAATTACCCTTACAGATCCTGGCTGCTGAGACTGGGTTCAGCAGCTCTGACAGAGCCAGGCATGTCGCAGTATCCCAGCCTTGCTCACAAGCATGTGGGAGCCTGGAATGTGACAGGAGCAGCTGGAAACCTTGCCTAGTGCTGAACCTAAAGGGTCACACTTCTTTGAGGTGATTTCACTAAACACGAGTAATTACAATGAAGCCCTGCAGACAAGCATCATCTATTCATATTGAAAAACATGAAAACAATTAACATTATCTACATAAGCATTTATATATTCCACCAGCACAAATTTCTGTATATCACTTAAAATCTGAGCAGGGGAACATGAATACAATGATCACATACCCCAAAGGAAAATAAGGAAATTAGGTTTCAGTATGGTAGCCTTTTTTTTAACCATTGTTATTCCTGAGCACCCTGTGATTAAAAGCACACCAACTTCCCAGGGTAATGTTTCTGTCTCTTATTACAGCTGGACAGCGTCACTTCGCTCATTCAGGCTGCCAAAAACCTAATGAATGCTGTGGTGCAGACAGTGAAGATGTCCTATATTGCATCTACTAAGATTATCAAGATTCAGAGTCCTAGTGGCCCACGACATCCAGTTGTGATGTGGAGAATGAAGGCTCCAGAGAAGAAGCCCCTCATTAAAAGAGAGAAGCCAGAAGAAATCTATGCTGCTGTCAGAAAAGGTTCTGCAAAGAAGAGAATCCATCCTGTTCAAGTCATGAGTGAATTTAGAGGCAGAGAAATAGTCTAATATTTTGCCACCTTGTGTTTCTATATTGACTTTCTGATGATTTTTCATCTTTCCCCCCACTTATTTAATAATTATGTATGTTAATGTTTTGCTTTTCTCTAAATCTGTAAGATAACACTTGCTTAAATTATGTGAAAACACTGTTGGATTAATTAGAAGCACACAGTGGGGGGGGGGGCAGAAGAAAAAAAACCAAACAAAAAGAATTCTCTTGCACTGACACACTTTCAAGTCTCTGTACTGGCCTGTTCTCAGCAGAGCACTGAGTGATGCACTGTGGGACTGTGCTGTAGCTGGAAAGGGGGAAGCAACATGCCAGCCTACCCAATATCATACGGTATTCCTGAGGATTTCAGTGCTCCTGGGCCAGGGATGAGCGTGGCTGCTACTAAACTGCATGTATTTTATGACATACAGCTTTTCAAACGTGGTGCCACAGGGCCAGATCCCTGATTGGCATCATTACACTATGATCAAGTCATGATCTGATAACTGAGAGTCTGAGCCCTACACCTGGGTCTACACTGAAACATCTGAAGACCTGCCCTTGGCCAAGGCCCAGCCTCGGAAATGTAAGTTTAAAACTGTTTGATGAAACACACAAAGTATTGTAACAAGACACATGTACTAATGTAATGAAAAACGCACTGAGTGCAACACAGCAGCAATGACAGCTCTTTGAAAGGCCTTAGGAAGCATTAACAGGAATCTGTGTTCTGCTCCCTGCTTACTCTGTGAACCCAAATAAATCTGGTGACTGCTACATTGGGAACTTCAGATAAATCAGACATTAATAAAATTTTTCTAATTGCTGCACAAAATAGCAAACATGAAATAAATCCCTGCATATACCTTGCAAAAGTCTCACCATTCCTAAGATTCAACATATGTGTGCTCTCAGGAGAATGATTTAAGTTACTTTTCTTATGACAGTAGAGTCTGTGCTAGTAAGTGACCTGCTGAATGGCTGCCCTCTGTCTCAAAGTACATAATGAAAGTAAAAGGCTGTTAGTCCAGAACTCTGCAACATACTTATGAGAAATAAAATGCTTCTAAGTCCATTTGAATCTGAAATCCACTTGGACTAATTTTTTTTCAAGAATGTAACTTGCCTTCCCCCTACCATGTCATGAAGTTCACCCAGACTACACCAGTTACTCAAGATGTCTTTGCATGGCACTTCAGTGGATCCTTTGGTATGGGTTTTTTGCACCTGCTAAGGTGAAAGGGCTCCCTCCAAAGCCAGAACTTCATGATATGTCACTCACTGCCACTATGAGGCAGCTCCAGACTATGGGCTGCTGCTCCTTGTCCTTTATTACCATGTTTGCACAGCACTGCCCTGACCTAGCACAGCGTGGGCAGCAAAACCAACCATAAATGGTGCCTTTCCTCTTGGGGGCTGCTCTGTTTCTAAGCTCAGGAAGGTGGGGCAGTCGAATTGCTAGGCTGCTAATTAAGAAACCCCATGAAACCTACAGTGCTCATGAATTAAAAATTTTTTAGATGATTATTCCATCTTCCCTAACTTTGCTATCTGTAAAATGAAATAAAAGGAAAAGTTTGGAAGAAAAAGTACCTCTTTCCAACTCAAGTTCCCTCCAGCATATTTGCATGAAGGCCTTAGTAACAAGTACTGGGCTTTGCTAGTCCCCTTAGGGTGACAGAGTCAACAGGTGGGCTGCCATAACCTTGGCACATTGGTTGTGGGGGTGTTACTGTCTTTACACCCTCCTGGCTCCAAGTCACACCTTTGATTCCAAGCTTCTGTAACTAATGCCTTGTTACTGTATTGTTAATAAAAAAGCATGTACACCACTGAGAAGAGGTCTTTAGTTGTTGTGGGATTTTTTTCCATGTCTCTCATCCTTGGTCTCCAAAACCCAGTGCAAAAGCCTGCCAGGTTTGCTAATAGGAGGGCCAGCCTTCCAGCACACTCTGTCAGTCTGCTCCGAGAGTTTTTCCAGCATTAGTATCACTAAAGCACAGTTTATTGCTTAATTTAATGCTCCTTCCTGCAATGCCAGTCACTGCTCTTAGCCTGGCCATACTCGGTAGCCAGTTTGATCTTGACACAGGAATTTATTAGGCAAAAAACAACCCTCTAAAATGAACAAGAAAATCAAACCCCACTGCTGGTTTTGGAGAAGAGACAAAAGGATGATAAGTCAATTATATCTAGACTTTTCCAAGTGAAAACAAAGTTAATTCCTAGCTGGTTTATAGGAGGCAGAGGATAAGAAGCCCTGGAACTCATTACCCCCTCAGCAAAGCAGCGAACCACCACTTGCCTGCCTCTAGGTAGTTCTCAAGGAGTATGTACCACTCAGTAAGTGTTATTCAAAAGCATTACTCAGTTCATCCTGCAATCTCTTCACTCCCTCCCAGCCCCAGCTTTCAGAGTGTACCTTGCGCCTCCGTTCCTTCCTTGCCTCCTGTTTGCGCAGTGTCCATACGCCCCCTCAGAACTGTGCTCTCAGCTGCAGCCTTGCCAGGTTCTCCCACCTCAGCAGCTCAGATTATTTCATTAGCCTGCCTGGCCTCTCCCCATTACCACATTACAGAGAAAAGTATGATGGATGATTGAAGGCAATTTTATGTAAAGAATTTCACTAGAGCACTTAAAAATGAGATTGACTGTCATTGAAGCACATTAGTACAAGAGGACAGATTTGTGTCATTTCCATGAATCCCAAAGTTGTTGAATTTTTATTTTTTTGTTTAATAAATAGCTTGATTATGTCACTCTGCTCTTGTTACTGCTGCTGTTGCTTCCTTTAGTATTTAGCTATTCTAATCTGTAAACAGCAGCTTCTGACACTGCAGGTTGTGCTGAGCACAGTTTGCTATTACTTCATTATTGCCTTGACTCAGTGAGCCATTCTTGGTATGTAAGGGACACTGGCTGGGCTTTGAAGGGGGAGGTGGGGAAGAGATGTAACCCTTCCTGCACTTACACCACTGTACTTTCCCCCACTTTAACCTGGGTACCACGTGAGAAGCTCCACAGCTGCACCTCTACTGAAGAACACAGGCAGCCTGACATCAGGCCTGGTGTGGTGTTTAAACAAGGCTTTAAAAGGCCTGCAGCTCTTTTTGAAAGGTGTTCTTTGCTCTGTATTTTCTGTGAATCCACAATTGAAGCATTTGAGAAAAAGTGAACATAAAACCTGTCATCTGAAATTGTCAATAGAGACAAATCAAGAGTATATCAGTAGAGCAATGAACTACGTGAAGACCAAGCAAATGATGCTATGCCCTTCATTTTTGTTTTCCCTGGGAGATCATTAGAACTGGCTTACACTTTCTCCTAAGGTGGTTAATGGGCTAGGGGTTTTTTGCAGAGCTATTTTTAAAGGGAAGAAAACACACTAGCACTGTTGATTAAAAAACTCATGGATTTTGATGTTGTGCACTCAAAGCTCTGTTGTTTCACTGAAAAATATTGCCTTTCAAATAATAAACAACTTTGTGGAAACTTTCTTGGCATAAATAAAACCAAAATACATTCAAAGCAGAAATGGCAAATGAACCACGAAAATGCTTTAAAGCCCCTGTTGACTGTGACCACCAGGAGAAACATGCTGCTATTGTCCAAGGAACTGAAGGCTGAGGGACTAATTTCTGATTCCAGCATACAAGAAATAATTAAGATGAAAGTCTGCACTGCAAGAGGTGGATCTAGCAATTGCATGTTTAAGAAGCTTCTTAGACAATAAAGAATATTCATGGTCTACTTCCTGGTGGTGAAAATGACTGTGTTAAAGCAGGAGGGAGACTGCAGAGATGCCTTGTCTTGCAGGATGATGTCTCCCCTGGACTCTCAAGTCCTTTATCAGCCTGGCCATTTTAGAGCCATTGGCTTTCCTGCTGCAGCTCCTGATTATTTTCATAGACAACAGCAAATGACTCAAGAGCAGCTGAAAACAGCTGGGAAGCTTGTTAGCTGTGGGCAGCCTGACTCTCTGGCACTGCTCTCTCAGGGAGGCAGCAGGGCAGGATGTTACAGTTGGTACTAAGTGCTTGGTCTGCTCCCAGAGCTCCCTCATTAGATGGAAACAGGGCAGGAAATTGCTGCCACACTTTTAAAATGCAGAACAGAGTACCATGCCCAACCAGCCAGTATGGCTGAGAGGATAGGAGATAGGAAGGAAACTAAGTTTTTTGGTGGTTTTTTTAGCTTCTCTGGTGGAGAAAGACTGTCATTCAAAGGAATGATTTCTCCAGGAAAGCAGAATTTCCCTGGAGTCAAGGCTTTACAAGGAGAAGGGAGAAAAACAGCAAAAGGCTATTCTGTGCTTTCCGTTTCCTCTACGAACCCAATCTAGCCCTCTCTTTTTCTCTGCCCTAATCTTGTTCCTAAGTGCATATGAACTAAATATAAATCTTCCATTCTCCACTGCAAAGCTTCCTAACAGCAAGTTGAGCTGATTGGTTTATATTACTTATTTTTATTTGAGGCACTAAGGACTGCATCCCCAGCAAGCTGCAGTGTCCAAACTCTCACTGTGTCAGTCCGAGCCTGACCAAGAAGCAACCAAGAGAAACAGGGAGTTAACCATTCCTACTGCTACTTGTGTAAATCCTGGGTGGGAAAATGCTGTGTGGTTTGTACCATATTGCTGTGCTCATCAGTGACTGTTTCACAGCCACACCTAAGCCCTCCTCTAAAGGAAAGCAAACAGCCCTGCAGATGGCACATTCCAAGTGGATGGTGACCAGTCACACAAACACTCAACTGTCCTGGCAGGTTCCCTCTTTAAGCACCAGCAGCTGAGGCCCTACACATTTGGGAGGTGGCTGCTGTCACAGCCTTCTGTATTTTGCCTATCAGGTATGGGAATGGGTTTGCTTGGATTAACAGCTTTTATGATTGTTCATCATCTGACACCCCCTAACCATGCAGTGCAAACTCTGTCCTTCAGAGAAGCCACAGCTCACAGAAGTCCAGGACTTTAATTGGGGGTGGGTCCTCAATGGCTCCATAGAGCAGCTTGCCTGGCTTGTATGAAAGATTAGCTGAAATAAATCCACTCTGCACAACTTCCCAGCATTACTTGTACCCACCTGTCCTATTCCCTTCTGATCCACCTTTTAATTTCCCTCTATGCCGTTCTCCTGTCACTGTGATATCTATGTTGTCCCTCAGTGTTGGCTTCCTGTCTTCTGTCATGGACTCTGCAATTTTTTTACAACAGGACAGCATACAAGTTTGCAGCACCTCCACCCCCATTTCCCAAGATTCTGTTTCACTATTTCTCGTGCTCAAAACTCTACAACAAAAGAACACGGACAAATGGTGTGTGGCCCAGCTCAGCAGTCAGTTATATCAACACAGCTATTCGGAGTTCAGTGGGAAAATATCCCCTTGACACAAGTTACTGCAGTCCTTCCTCTGCAGCAGCTCTCTAAAAATGTTATCCCTCAGTCTGACTGGCTAAGACTGATCTGTCACCTTGAAGTTTGCTTTTGCACAGGTAGAAAGCATGCCACCAGTAAAGAGATATGCTCCCCAAAAGAAAATATGTCTTCCTTGCCCTTTCCTGCTGCTGCATTTTTAACGACTGGTCTTTATTTAGGCATGTCAGGGCCAACTTTAAAATACCAAAATACAAAATATGAAGGTTATTAATACAGCACTCCAAAGGGCAAACAGCTTATTGGTAGTGTGAGCTATTGAGTCACATGGCTGGGGATGGCACATCCTCCAGCACTCTGTTATCATCACGCCTGGGCTGAAACTCTATTAATTTTCTGCATCACCAACAGCTGAGGACCAAAGCTGACAGCCAATAATACATGAGTCCACTGCAAGCAAAATGCATGACAAACAAACCTTCCCATCGCCTCCTAAAACATTAACAGCAGACTATAACAGATAGAAAATACGTGGCAAAAGAAGGAATACAAAGAAAATTGTTCCTGAGTCTAAAAGCCCTTACAATTTTAGTTTTCATTAACACAGTGTTTCTGCTCCCAAGCAGCTGTACATTTCTCTTTTTCATTGCTAAGTGGATTCTTAGAGCCTGAATGTGCTGAAATAAATTCACGTGCTTTGATTTTTCAAGGTATCAAAGCAGAGGAAATGAGCAGCTCTTCCTGTGCTTTTGCTTAAGGTACTTGGAACACATCCTCCACCAGTGACTTGGGCATTGAGAGATGTGTGCCATTCTACAGAGGGTTTTCTGTCGATTAATTCTGGTTGGCTACTTACTGGATAAAACAGAACATCTCTTTTGTTAACAAAAGCATATTCAGCCATACTTTAAATGGAACAATTTGCAAGAGATTTTTTTATATAGCCCCTTTTCTGGCCAAATCTTAATTCCTTGTCCAGAAAATTTATACCCTGCTACTGCAATCTCTTTTTCCTTAAATAAGGCATCATCTAAAGAAGACTGGTCATCCAACCACATCTAGCTATGAGACCCACATTTTGGCACAGAATTTGCCACCAGCTATCTAAAGGTTCAAAACCTTATTTCCAATGATAGAGGACTGAAAAAGACATTCAAAACTTAACAACTACACTTTTGAAGTACTAATTAAATCTTTTCGGTATTTGACTTTTATATAAACAGACATGACAAAAGCTCAAAAGGAACATACAATACTCTGCCTAGACAATGGGTACAGACTTAGTTACGCCAGGCATCATGCCTGGATAACACGGTAGACTTCTCATTTCTTTGTTGGCTTGATTTTGTTTTACAGATTCACGCAGTTTGTTGTAATGAAAAAAGGCATTAGAAACCTCAGACATACTATTCCCTCTAACATGCAAACCTTAAGCAAAATGTAAACTTTGGCTGAAATACCTGATTTTCAGACTGTGATGCAGCCTTTGGCATGGCCACTGAACTGCAGCAGCTGGCACTGGGTCAGACTAAGGGTAACCTTCCTCACCTTCCAGCACACACTGATACAGCAATGCCTCATCACATTTTAGCACAGCGAGCCTGAGCAGTGACCCCCACTGAGAACGACTCCCATGGATCTGCCAGCATTGCACAATTAATTAAGTCTGTGCTTAAAGGGTCTGTCCAGCCGGCCTGGTCTGAGCACCATGTGTAAGGGCTTTGCTAGATCAAGACCATGCTGCAAAGCCAGCCACGTTTAGGTAACAACCTGTCCCAGAGAAACATTCGTTACTCACAAGGCTAGAGGGGTCATTACAGAAGGGGTGGGAGTGAAAGTAAAGGGGGAGCTTATGACTGAGATTTCACTCCTGGCTAACAGCTCCAGTGGCACATCTCACCATGCAGGGAAGCTCTGCTACTTTACATATTGGGTACAAATTCAAAGAGGGGAAATCTGGGTTAGATATGAGGAAGAATTTTTTTACCATGAGAGTGGTGAGACACTGGAACAGGTTGTTGGATGCCCCAACCCTGTTCAAAGCCAGACTGGACAAGGCCCTGAGCAACTCAGTGGGAGGGGTCCCTACCATGGCTGGGAGTTGGGACTAGATGATCTTTTAAGGTCCTTTGCAATGCCTTAAGGTCCATTCCAATCCATCCTGTGATTGTATATGGACGATACACGTGCCACAAATTTCACATACAAATAAAATAAACACAGAGAAAGGCCACATGCACACACTGCAAACCATTTGCCCTTGATCTGGTTGCCTTAATACTTAGCTGATCTTTGCCTTGGCCTGACAGAAAAATAACTATTTCTTATGATTAATACATACCTAAAATATGAGCAATGTAAATGTAATTATTTTATGTAGTTATAAATAAATAAATGTATTCATATGATTATGTAATATTTGTCTGTTGATAAACCGGAATTGTTAAAATTCCTAGCCAGTATGAAGACCTCACCCTCAATTTTCTGCTTTTGAAATAATCTGACAGGAACAAAACTGGCTGAAGCTTATGGCAGAAGTATAGCAACTGCATCTAGTCAGTCAGAACACAAACTGGAACTTAAACCCACAGCAATTAAAGACAGAGCACAGAATAAATATGTCTATAAACCGTTGAAGGGTTTGAGTAGGATATTCATATTTAGTAAAATACAAGAAAGTGAAACAAGACAACCTCCTGGCTAACAACGAGCTCTATTTCCACTGAAATTATCTTTGTCTCACTACAAACATTACACAAGGCAATATAACCATTCTGTGTTCACTCCTCTTGTCCCCAACCTCCTCTATTCTATTTTGCTTGTCTGTAAGACACTGCCTATCACTGGATATTCCTGGATATAGTTCTCACAACAAAATGGGTTCAGCTTATTATCCAGACAAAGTTTGGTTTTCTGGAAATCCAGTCAGTAGGCAGACCCAGGATCACTAAGACCTCTTAGAGCTGGGTATCTAATGACATAGCATGGAAAGCTTCTGGTTTGTAATTCCATTGTCAGCATTTCCCAAGGGAGCACAAAAGCAGTGCTGTTTTCCTCCAGAAATGCCTCTGTAAAAGCCCATCTTTGTACAGAGTTCCTCCCACACGAGCCCACCTTATACTCAGTGCTTTGAGGCCACCAATTATCAGCACACGGTCAGGATTCTGAGAGTAACCACCAAACTCCTTCCTAAGTCCACTGCTCATTGTCACTGAATTGCTCTCCCAAGTTAGGATTCAAGGGATGCATCGCTTGTTACCCAGGAAAAACACAGTGTTAGGACTCTGGCACATCCTCAAGTATGGGATAACAAATACCCTCATGGGCCAACCTGCTGGAAGCAGATGAGCAGTCACATCACATGGCTGTGCTTTTAGTACTGCCTTTATTTGTACAGCTCCAATAGTCACCTGAATCCCATCCCTGACTCTGGAGGGAAAGACCTTTCTCCCTCCTATCAAATCCATATGATTCTCCCCTACTCATGTCCTCCTGCTTTTCTAACCTGACAGAAGCAGACAGATATAAACTCCCCATATTTCTTCAAGCCATCTTTTTTCTCTTACAGTTAGATCTCCATAAATAAATAAAAGATCCACCGACCAGCATTAGCCTAATTTTAATCATTCACAACACGGGCTCCCCAGCAGTGAGACTCCAACTACCGTTTTTTTACTGAAGTGGCAAGCTGTTGTGGCAAGCTGTGTTAATTGCCCACTGTAATGCCTAAAGATTCTGATATCTAAAGGGAGGATAAAAGAGGGATTAGTAGCAAAACACCAAAGAATTAAAGAGGCACATACAGAAGAAACTTACAAAACACTCAAAAACTTAGACTGCAAACAGAGCAGGCTCCCCTTGCAAAAATCAACAAACTAACTGCAGTGGCCAAAAACTTATCTCCCTCCAATCTGTGATTTGGCAACAACAATTTCTTGCTTAGAAAAAGATTATTTTCTTCAAACTCCCATCTTTAAACCTGTGTCCTTTGAGAACAGATGGCAAATCACGTGTCAAAAAAACAAAACAAGACTTTTTGACAGAATGAATAAAACCAAGATTTCTCCTTTAAAAGCAGGAATTCTTCATTGGATTCCTGAAGCCTCTGCACTGCAATCCCTTGTTAGATAAGCTAACCAGAAAGAGTCCAAAGGAACCTGAGAATTACCTCAACAAAGGGAATAATAAGTATCTAAATAACCTCAGCCTCCTCTCTGTCACTGCTTACTTCTGCAGCTGTCTCTGAGTTTGAGGCACTGGTTTCAGTAGCCTGCAATCACTGAAGTTGAGCTCTTCCCAGAAGCACAGTGACCAAGACTCTGCCCTTTTCAATTTTTCTTTTGTTTAATTCCTTCCACCTCTCTTAGTGAGATAGGCACGGATATAACAGATATGCAACACTGCAGGGCAATTGTAAGAAACATCTGGCATAGAAAAAGGGCCATGGCCTATTGCTCTCCATCAAAATGGGGACAGGATGTAGACAGTCCCTCCAAGAGCTCCTGTGCCAGGCAGCCAGCTGTGAGCACACCCCTTTTGTTTCCTGAGAGGAAAGCCCTTCCTCCAGCACACTCTGGTGCATCATCATCTTACCATGTTTCTCTAACACATGTCAAGGAAGACTGAAAGGAGCTTTCAAGATGTTACTGCCTGCCTGAAGGGAGCAGAAGGGACATGACTGGAACAATGTCCTCCCTTGCAGCATGGGAGTGCTCCCTGAGCTTCCAGCCAGCCCCCCACACCTGCACAATCGACCTCATGCTGGGTCCAGTTTCCAGGAGGAGGAAGCACCGCCAGGGGACTGTGTTCCCAGCTTGCAGAGCAGCAGGCACACCAAAATAACTTGGTATTATCTCCCAGGAATAGAATAATTGAATGGGAATGGGACAACTGTGGACATTTCATTGCAGGAGAGTAAAATACAGACATATTGAGGATTCATACTAAATGCATGGCAACCAAACAAAAGCAGTATTTATGTACTCTGCTTCAAAATCAGGATAGTTTTGCTGCATGTTTTGCTGGGCCACCAAATGGAGGCAGCAGGCCAGGCCTTGCTTTCCAAGGTATAGTGTGCGTTATTCCAACAGAGGAATGGACTAGGATCAGCCAGACTGTAAGTGTAGAACTGTAGGAACTCCTGCACACATATAAATTGCTGTGTTTTGGTGGTGACAACTTAGTCTAGGATGAATTTATACAAAGGACAGACAAGAATGACTTACTTGGATAAATCTTTTACGCACAAGACTTTATCTGGACTGATAATATGAGCTTTGGTAATTTTGTTATATTTTACTGAAAAATAACGGAAACATTTGAAGACTGAGATAAATTAATTATCTTACCCAGCTGAGCTTTCTTCTTCCAATTATTTTCTATACTGAGAGACTGGATTTTTATAATAGAATTGGACATAATGAAGTTTGTAAAATGAGAAAGTGAAATGAATTAAAAACATTGATTTTTCCTCTAAAGATGGATTTTCTCCTGACATCCCTTTCACTTTTTCCACTATCTCTGCAGGATCACTAAGTACCATATTCAGGATGCACCTTGTATCTTCAAAGCAAAAGAAACTGGGTTTTGTACTAACATTGCAGTACAGTAGCAGAACTACACATTTTATCGTCCCTGTTCTGTTTAATACTGTTGGAGGAGGGAGGCACTGGAATGCATGAGTTGTTGTCTGGCTGTTTTGCCCACACCCACTTATTTTCATGTTAACAAGACTGCACCAAGAATAATCAGATCTAGGGTAGGTTTTATGGTTAATTATTAATATGCACACAATTTATCTAAATTTTATTCTGTAGCAAGCTTGTGCACTGAAGCTCCCTATTCTTTGCCCAGAATATGGGCATAATTTGAGACTCTTGTCTCATTTTCTTTACGTATGAGCTTAGGAAAGCCACTTGGCCTTCCTAAGATTTATTATAAGGCAACACAAGTGATCTAAGTATAACATGTATATAAGTAACTTCTATAAAACAATTCAAATTAAATGTAAAGGGCAAAGCAAAATAGTAATTGATTTGGATATTGCAACCAGTTTTTACTGGATGTTTTTACTCCATATGTCAGCATCTTGAAAGGCAAATTTCATTTCTTCGGCCTATATACAGGGAACAGTTTTGTTCTCCATAGTTCCTCATGAATCCCATTTCTGGAACGCCTGAACTGCTCCCAGCTGTAACTGAGTACTAGGGAATTATCACCATGCTCATTTTTCCAACTCTCCCCATAATTAAAAGGAGTTTGTTCTATGCATTGTTTCATACACATACAAACAACAGAAGAAAGCCACAGAGAACTTATTTCAGCTGAAAAACAGCAACATATAAAACAAAACCTTTGGATGAAATCCCTCATAAGATGACACAAACAAGGCACAAAGAATGAGCCCCCGTGTGCTGTGGCAGGGCTGCATTCTCTGATGAGTCACTGATGACTGGACAACAAGTGAGATGCTCTTGCAGTGAAGAATAAATTCTGAGCAATATAAAAAAAACAGACCGCATTAAAAAAATTAAACTGTGGCCTGTTTTGAGGAGGGAGAAGCAGAGGGAGATGGCAGGAATTCAAAGTACTTAGTGTTTAGAAAGAGATTAGAATTTGCTTGTTAAACATACCATACTGAGGAAGTGCCCTATTTGCTAAAGATTCTGTACCTTCAACTCTATAGTTAGCAAACAAAATATTTAGCAACACCTAAGCTAGAACTGAAAAGGTACTGCAACATAGGAAGGACTGAATTAAGATTAGAAAAAGCAGGTTTCTCAATATGATAGAGAAAGTAATAAATAAGAAAAACGACTTTGCAAGTCATACAGAGAAATATATGTAAGAAAGTTTCCTATGAAGTTGCAAACTTAAATGTCTTGGGGCCACTGGTGATTTGCTTCATTCAAGTTAAGTTCTTAGTGAAAGCACCTGGAGTTTTGCTGCACTGTGAAGTAGAGGAACAGTGCATGATTCACCTATGATAATTAAAACGTGTAAAATACTTTCAAAATGGAACAGTTGAATTCTCTCAGTGAGAAGAAAGGTAAAATACACATGACAGTATATGAGGGCTGCAAAGTGAGCCATAAGAAGAAGAGTTATTTTAGATGCCAGGGACATCCAAGATCTCGTTTACATGCCAGTAGTGTAATATTTGGCACTTTTGTGAAGGAGGTGGATACACTGAAGACTAACCAATTGCATGACAATCAGAAAACAAACCAGAAAACTTAAAGTTGCCTTGAAAAAATCCTGGTGCCAGTGCTAACACTGCTGTTGTGCCCCATTAAGA
Source organism: Scytalopus superciliaris (assembly GCA_013400415.1). NCBI lineage: Eukaryota > Metazoa > Chordata > Aves > Passeriformes > Rhinocryptidae > Scytalopus > Scytalopus superciliaris. The sequence continues at coordinate 474,198 of VXBX01007989.1, read as the reverse complement.
ACATTGGTGACTGTGAGCTTGCCCAGCTGCTTGGGAAGACTTGTTAAGGAACTCCTGTGCCTCTGGTCTTGAATACTGGAAATATATTTGTGGAAGAGGTCTAGTTAAAGCCTCAGTCCTCCTTCAGGATCCTTCATAGTCTCATTTATAAAACTTAGTTTAAAAAAAAAAAAAAAAAGGGTAAAAAGTAACAAGGACTTGTATTAAGCCTAATGAAACTGTTTTACTTTGACCTCACATCTTGGTGGCAGCTGCACAGAGGAGCATCAGCAAATACAGGTTTTGCTTCTTGTTTATTTATATGATAACACAGTAGAGAGCCTGCCTGGAACATACTTGGAGACCATGAACCGGAGCAGCAATTGCAGCCACTGTTCTAATTAAGTGTGACAGAGTGGTTTTCATGTCTCAGGCACCCCCCAAACTGCAGTGAGCTCCTGCCTGAGCTGTCTCCACTCGCACAGCTCTGATGCCACGCTGTCTGTAATGCTCTCCTGTCCAGTTTAATACATTAAACCATCTGCCAACAACTGAGCATGAATAACAAGATTCAATCCCTCTCTAATATAAGTGTAGTGCTCATCTATACTATTTCCACTCATTTGATTAGCTTTCCTCCCATTTCTGTTCAGCATGGGGAAAAGATACTATTTCCTCCAAGTGCAAACATTATTTCAAAATTCAGCCTAATCTCAGTATAATCTCTTCTATTTACTTCAGCTAAGTGAGGCACAAGAAAGGCTGTGCCACCTACTGAGAAGCAAACTGGGACACAATAAATTCTACAGGCAACCCTGTTTCTCACATATGACACACACTACATCTGGCAAGTCCATATTCCAGGGTCCAAGACCCAGTTCTCTGCCTGTTAATTCAACCTAAATTACAGGATGATCTGAATAACATTCAGCAGGAAAAATAAATTACATTATCGGGCAGGTTGATAGTATAATAATAGGAAGGACCCCAAGAAAAACTGATCCATACAAACATCACTGTGCATTGATCCAGTATTTTACCCTATTTTAATAAATGATCCTGAACCTGAATGCTGATTCAACATCTAGAGGAGCACTAACAATAGCAGTAAGACCAAATGTGAGGCAGATCATCCAGAGCAGTGTGACCTGACAAACGCATTGTCAGGGTTCTGAAGATGAAGCACATCCCCCCAGTGGGAGTCCCAGTGCAAGGGGCTGGGTGTTCCTGCCAAAGAGTATAAAAATGACACCTTCAGCCACAGGCATGCTCTTGGCACTTGTGGAGCAATTTAAAGACAGCTTGGTATGAATAAGAAGCAGAACCTGTGAGACATTTCTGATACGGATTCTGCTGGAAAACTATGTTCTGCTGTTCTAGCTGCTTGGACACGCTATTTTCACATTTTCTGCCGTTTGTATGTCAGGACAGTCTAGCGTGAATATGGGACACACACTGGCTTCTTCACAGTAAAGAAGAGAAAAGTTAATTTTCTGCTTCAGAAAACAGAATTGCTGGTTCAGAAGGTCATCAAATACCAGTCTCCTCTACAGAGGGAAAATACTGAAACCAAATCTTGTAAAGGAAAACTCTCATATGCCAGTAGTCCCTAACAAGCAGAATTTGGGTGCTGTACATATGAGGGAAGATAGGGAAAGTACATAAGGCAGATTTATAACTCTACAAAAAGATTAATGTTACTTTTTTGCACAAATATTTATGCATTTATTTATCCATCCTGCACTGGTATGGTACTTGCAGTTGAGAACCCTTCAAAAGTCTAAGACTGACTAGAAGAAATATTTAATAAGGCAATTTGTATGTTGAAGCTGTGATTAAAAAAACCCAGACTCTTGCAATGTTTTGAAAACTACTATGAAACAGAAAAGAGGGTTTTTTCTTACACTATTTCACACACTGAAGAGGACAAGACAATTAACTCCAAACTGTCTTCATAAGCATAGAATTTTAATGAGAATTCTAACGTAAACCAATAACCTAAGCGAGTACAGAAATCAACACTGCAAATTCTGTTCATGCTGGTCTTGAAAAAAAGAATTGTCTGTTCTCTTTATCTCAATGTGAGTTGTAAGAGATGAGTACGAATCACACCAGGCTGACCTACTCCACAATTTATCTAGATTCCTCTCTCCAGCAAAGACTTGCCCATGGGTAACACTGTAATACCAGGAGCCTTCACAGCCTCAAGACTCTCCAGTTGCAAGACTGCTCCAAAACACAGGGCACAGCTCACTCCTGCTTCATCTGGACTGATGACCACACTGTTTCCTCAAAACTGTGCCATATTGTGTTAAAATAAGCAACTGAACACCATGACAGGGGCATGACTTTTAATCTGTAGATCCCCAGGGAGTGCTCTTGCCCAAATTCTCTTCTCTGTGAGCCAGGAAACGTATACATTTTACTGTGGCATATGGAACATCTTCCACAGATGAGCATTAGAGATGGAAAGCTCAGACAATGAAAGTGTAGTCTGCATGGACTACAAAATAGTGATTTTTGCAAAGCTCATAAAAGGACTATACTGAGGAGATTTTCAAAAGAAAACACTATTACTATTCTATAACTACCCCTCTGCTAAAAAGCATGTCCTAGCTCAAACTTTTTATACTATTTATTGAATGGAAGTAAAGACTGAACAGAGGTAGACACAGCACCAGCAGTTTGGCAAAATCGAAGGGGATCAATAAGAGAAGGTAACTTCAGATTTCAGAGGATAACTTCAGAAAACAACAAGAAAGGTCTAAAACACAAACATCCTCGCACCCAGTGGAAAACATAACCCTGATCTAGCCCCTGCATGTTCCCTGTGGGTGTTTCAGTCGCCTTGCTGACTCCTAATTCATCAGCATCTGTTCAGAAACAGCCCAAATTAAACCAGATTTTTTTATCTTCCTGATAAATTATTCATTTAAAGAAATTCAGTAGGTCAAATATCAAGTTTCAGCCTCCCCTCTTTGACTGAGAACTTGTTTAAGAAGGGAAATGGACTTCATTTGTTTGTGGTTACATAATTCCATGACTACAGCTCCACATACATACTACTTATTTACTTAATAAAGCAAGTGTTTGCAGAGCAACTTTCTCACAGTACTCCCAGTGGAATAGATCAGCACTGCTGATGTTATACCATGACCTTATGCAACTACAAATTAGAATGGCCAGCTACTCAATGACATCAAACTGAGAAACATTTCTGCTTTTCTTATGAACAAAAGCAGATATTTAAGATTTTGCTGCATTTTTACTATTGTCTGTAGCAAAGAATAAAATTTCATAACTACAGATGTAACTACTTCTTTTTATGTAAAGCACTGCATAAGTCAGAGCCTCTTATTGTATATTCACATCAGCTCAGTTAGGAGAACTTCCTTTTTAAATGTTTAAACTTTAAGAAATCTAAAAGCCAAATTACCTTGGAAAGCCTGTATTGCTCCTAGAACAGATTAATATATGTCAGAATGAATACATTAGCAGTGAAGTCCCAGAATGCTTGCATCAGGCTTTCCTGCAACACTTCATGGTGTATTAAATAATTGGTACCACAGAGCAAAGCAGAAACATAGAACTGTATTTCCAGAAAGGTAGAAATAATGCACATAAGTCTGTATTACATGTGCACTGCTGTGCATTTTAAAAGTTCAGTGCCATGTAAAAGGTCAGTGGACTGTGGAAGCACCACCTACTAAACACAGTCCCTCAAATATGGGAAATAAAATGGAAATCAAAGGTATGAGGTGAAAAAATACAATTCACAAAACCCTAAGAGCAGCCTGATTGGAGCCTTTAATGCTCTGAAGAGCACTACCTCCAAACAGGTAACATGGCACCTGAGCACATCTACTTGGATGCTCGGTGACTTCTAGATACCAACTGCACATTGAAACAAATACTGATTCTGGATATACATTGATTTACTTGACTAACATACTGCTGAGACTTGACATTACAGGGAAACATGAGACAAGAAAACAAACGGAAAAAAAACCACACACACACACACACTCTACACAAATTCAAGACCTAAAACAAACTCAACAGCTGAAGTACACATAATAATGTAAGGAAGCTCTGGAGGGAACAGCTGGGCAGCTGCCAAAGCTGCCAAGGAAGGCCTGAAGCAGTACATTAAGTCACGAAGCTGCAGTGAGAGGGCAGGGAGAAGGAACTGGAGGAAAAAAGATGAGACAGACTGACTGACTTCTGGTCCATTCATTAAAGACCTAAACAGGAAAGTAGTGACTGAGGATGAACATTAGGGACATGATTTAGGAAAAAAAATTCCATTCCTTCTCATTCCATGTAGGGAAAGTAGCATTTTAAAAAAAGAAGAATATAACAAATTGATAGGGTGAAATAAAACACATCTGGGACAAGAAGGAATAATTAGTCAAGTGTTAACCCTGTGTGAGAGACCAGATTCATATCTCACTAGATTGTCTGCTTAACACATCAGATCAACCATCTTTTCTGTCTCTGGAGCTGCCCTTGTGAGTCTTGGTGGCAGCTGTTTTCTCTCCTCTCTTTCTCCCTCTACTTCTTTCTTACTCTCCTTCTCTCTTCTCTTCCTTTACTCTTTTGTTCCTCTTGGGGGTAACTTAACACCAATGAATGGTCCTTCACTAAATTGTAGGGGTTGGTGTTTGCTGGTGCTCTAGTGTAATGATTTTCCTTGGTTCTATGTTATCTCTGTAAAACCCTTTGGCCAACACACCTATTTTCTCACTAAATTAAAAGAAATCTCTTGGGAAATGCTTGTAGTGTGCTCTCTTTACATGATTCAAGGTATCAAAGAACCAAAGGCTTTTGCAAGACTTCATCTCTTGGAGTCTTAAACAAAAGTAAAACTCCCAGTAAAGCTTGAGGCTTTGGGACTGGGGCTTTACACCCTGAGTAGACAGACAATCTATATTTTCAGTTTATAGGCTCTTAATATACATTTAAAAAAATTTATGTAATGAAATACCATCTCTCTCTAGTGCCTGACTGCTTCCTTCTCCTTTCTCTCTCCACCAATCCCCAAATAATAAAATAAAATCCAATGTCAATTTAAATGCATGTTAGCACCCTGGCTCCAAGACTGAGCATCTGTATATGGCAGGTACAGACATGCACCTTTGGATACTGTTCCTTCCTTTACCTCCTTTGTGGAAAGCTCTCTCCTCTCTTTCTGGAGCTCACAGAAAAGGTGATGGGGCTTTCCTGCTGTCTCAGGACACAGAGCTGTCCTAGCAACAATGCAATGGAGCACAGGATTTCAGCTGAAAAGCAACATCTCAAAGAACATTTACAATAAGAGATAGTGACATGTAAATTTTGAGAAATGTTCTTTGCACCATGCTCATCTTTCAGCTGGTTATACAGATCTCACCTGTAGCTGCCTTTGCTTTAAATGCTTCTCTGTTTTTCCATTCCCCCTTCTTATTTCTTTTCTGTTCCTCTGCCTTCTCCAGCCATTCTCCATAATTTTTTATTTACCTCCTGTGGTTTTTTTCTTCTCAAATGTTACACTTTTTCCCTTCCCAGATGACTTTTTCCAGATTATTGTGATTCCCTATTGCTCCTCATTCAGTGAGACAACCACAGAAGGCAATGTTTTGAAATGCTACCCTCACTCCATATTCCACAAGCTTCAAGTCCAGCATATTTTAGAAAATTTCAGGGTTAAAGTTTCCCTTTCTACTCGGGACAGTGACAATCATCCACCACAGATAAACCAAGGCCTCGACAAAGTCTCTGAGTGCACCTGACTTGTCTCCCCACAGTGAGATCAGACGGACCAGTGCCTTCAAACAAGACTAATGACGCATGCCAGTGCCATTCTTTCAAGCAAACAACAATTTTACGATTTAACTTCACGGCTATTTCAATGTCCCTCAAAGAAGGGCAGAGTCTGACCCCAAACAGTGAGGCCCAAACACCCGCGTTCCCCCTGCCTTGTGCTCCTGCTCTGCCCACACCTGTCCTGCTGCTGAGGGACCTGCTGAGCCCCCGTGACCACCTGCCCGGTGACGGCCAGCACTGGTGACACAGCCAGGGCTGCAGCGACACCTCCCCCGGGGCCAAGGGCACTCTGGCTCAGCAGCCTTTGCCTGACCGTGCAGTGCCCAGCCTGAGGACTTAATACAACCGCAGAATTGCATCTGAATTTTAAACACACACACACACAAAGTTTTAGCTGTTATTTTGGCTTTCCAGCAAAAGACCCTAATTAATCATTTTGCCAGTATAAAACATGCTGCAAAATTGTTCAGAAATCAAGTTTTGTTAACGCTAGCATTGGCTATTGAAAATTGGCAGAAATACGGTTAACAGAAGAAGCATCATTTAAATTAAATGCTTAATTTGTAATTTTTCCTATCAAAATCAATGCATAGGAAATGGGCATACCCAGCTTCAAAAATAATACTTCTTGTTGGTGAGGAAGAAAGCAAAAATGAATTTCCCACTGAATAAAACTCAATTACATTTGTTTTGTTGCATGCAATTTTAGAAACGGAAATGAACACTTGACCCATTAATTTTCAACGTAAGTGTAGGCACTTTTGAAAGAAATGTAAGTGGTTTCCAAGATGAATTTAGACATCTAACTTTGGGTATCTCAATTTGAAAAGCTCTATTTGCATTTTCTACTGCAGAATGTATTATAAATGATACAATATTTATAATAGTATTTTATTATAACCTTGTCAAGTGACAGGTTCAAAATAAACAAAACAAAGGGAGTTTAATTCAGCATTTAATGTTGGAATTTACTACCACAAAATGTAGCAGTAACAAAAAACATAAGTGGGTTAAAAAGGACACATATTGGAGGAGCAATAAAAATAAAATGGAAAAATAGAAGTAATGAATTGCCTCATAGATATTAACGTAACGTGTGGGCAAATTCCTTGATCAGAATTAACTTCTTTCAGGGGTATTTTCCCACTTCCCAGCAAAGAATCCTATTACATGTCCTGCTCCTACACAGATTCTCTTTGAATTTTCTACTGCAGAGTTTCACAAGCCATGAGCCAGCGGACCCTCTATTTAGTCAGAGCTAAATGGGGAAGGTTTTATGATTAAACAGTAATATCCACCAGCTACAGTAAGGCTGAGCTGTCCTTGCAGAAGGCACAGATACAGGGAATGGAATAGCTGAAAAGTTCTAACAACACAGCATAGTGGTTCGTGTTCTTAAAGTAACGGAGCAGTTCACATTTGTGTCAGTTCCCCTCATGTGGAACCTCCCTGACACAGCAGCTGGTGGTGCTTCAGGGGCACTGCATAACTGTATCCTGCTCAGGAATTTCTTTAAGGGCTGTCAAAATATGACCTGGCATATTATGCTCAATAATTAGCCAAGAAATAGATATTTTTCATTACAGTTATATAGACTCCTTTGGTTGTTTCTTTTTTCCTACAGGGAAACAGGAGGGATATATTGTAAGAAACAGTACCTCCCACATTCTCAGGCAAATGCGTATGAAAGCAATTAGATGTAATGTAAGTAAAGTCTAATTATACCAGAGGGTTTTAAAATCTTAATAAAAGCCTCAGTATCAAGATCACATAAGGGTCAAATTAATACATCAATAGGTTAGCCTCAATGTTGTTAGAATTAAATGAAATAAATTAGAGCAAAAGATTAATACCATGACTAATCAAACTTTATGAACACTAAAGGTGACAATAAGCTAACCTAGTTGGCTGGTGGGTTTCTGTGGACAGATTTTGGGGCTACAGAGGTGGCTTCTGGGAGAAACTGCCAGAAGTTGCCCCATGTCCTTCAGAACCAAAGCCAGCCAGCTCCAGGATGGGCTTCCCACCGCTGCCAAGGCCAAACTGATCAGGAACGATAGTAATGCCTCTGGGACAACACATTTAAAAAGGGGGAAAAGGTTGTTGGGCAGATGAAAATTGCAGCCAGGGAAGAGCAGGGTGAGAACACGTGAACAGCTCTGCAGACACCAAGGCCAGTGCAGATGGAGGGGCAGGAGGAGCTCCGGGTGCTGAGGTTCCCTGCAGCCCGTGGTGCAGCCACTGGGGAGGCAGCTGTGCCCCTACAGCACAGGGAGCACCACTGGAGTGCAGAGATCCACCTGCAGCCCTGGAGGAGCCCATGCCAGAGTGGGTGGATGACTGAAGGTGGCCCTTGGGAGGCCCATGCTGGAGCTGGGTCCTGTAGGGACCTGCAGCCTGTGGGGAGAGGAGCCCATGCTGGAGCAGGCTCTCCCTGGTAGGACTTGTGGTTTGTGGGGGACCCATGCTGGAGCAGCTTGTTCATGAAGGACTGCAGCCCACGGAGAAGTGACCCACAGGACAGCAGCTTGCACAGAACTGTTACCCGTGGGATGCACTCACACCAGAGAAGCTCCTGCAGGACTGTCTCCCATGGGAGGGAGCCCATGGGAACAGGGGAAGGACTCCAACTCCTCTCCCTGACAGAGGCACAAACTGACCCTGAGCCCCATCCCCACCCTCCCTGCACTGCTGGGGGGCAGGAGGCAGAACTTGGAAGGAAGGAGGGGCGGAGGGAAGGTGTTTTAAAGATTATTTTACTCCTCACTCTTCTGCTCTGATCCTGTCAGTAACAAATTTAATTAATATCCCCACTTGGAGTCTGTTTTGCCTGTGATGATGATCAGTGAGTGACCTCTCCCAGCTCTTAACTCATGAATCCTTCGCTGTGTTTTCTTTCCTCTGTCAGTTGCAGAGGGGAGGGAGTGTGGCTTGGTGGGTTGCGTGGTGTCCCAGCCAAGGTCAACACACTTCAACTCAGATAAATAATTTCATTTGGTTTAGTCATAACTCAGCTTAGGAGCTTGTTAAATATCTTAAAAATGAAAGAAAAGTCTAAGTCAGTATCAAACACAGCTCATCTCATGTAATGTAGTCTTTTTGCTCTGTCCTCACATTCTTCCTCCCCCAGCAGGAGCAAAAAGGTACTGAAAGTAGTACCCAAAGAGCAAAAATGTTATAACCTTTCTGACTTTTAATGGTAGGACATACCTTAATGAGAACTGTTATGACACACACTCAATGAGAACTTTTCCCTATTTTCCTACACCAGTTTGAAGCCAGCTTTTATAAGTCTGTGACCATCCTATTTCCCCTGTACTAGTGCTCACATGCACATGACTGTGGAGTCCTGCCATAAACCTGAGGACTAAGAAAAGGCTGGTCTCTCTCTCACTGTTTATAGTTTTAAAGAAGTTAAATGAAATAGCCATGAAACAGAAACAGCAGGAAACTTTTTCCTGAATCACTGACATCTCCTGGGCTTCTTTCCTGGGAGCACAAACTACAGTTACAAAACATATTCCCCTGGCACAAAGCTTTCTGATGAGAGTTTTGTTCCCAGAAGGAGGGACACAGGTCAAATACTCAGGAAGAACATTTCTAAATGCCACCACTACTTTCACCTAAGGCAGCTGTGTTTTGAGAGGTTATGAAGTTCACCAGTTTCACTTAAGATTTTTCACTACTACAAAAGGCAACAAGGGAATGCTTCTCTTGTCAAAGTTTAACTTGCTCTCAGTGACACCAAAGGCTTCAGGGAACTCTGGTGAAATGCTACTCTGGAACCACAAACTTGGAAGCAGATTGGCTACTGAACTTCTCAGCTGTCTCGAAATAGAACATTAGTGTCTATCTCTTCCTTACAGGTGTATTTTTGGCACTCACATATAGGAAGGTGGATAGTTCATGTGTTTGTTTAACTATTCATTGAAAAAACTATCAAAATAAACATAACATGGAAAATACAGAACAACCAATGGGTCAAATTATGGAAGCTTGCTTGCAAGTTTGACCTTAGAACCACTAACCACTAGAGACACACATAAAAATTATTTATTCCCATCACTGGATTTTAAAGCAAAATCTAAAACTATCACTTTCAATTAACTTACCAAAAGCTCTGCATATGTATGGTACAAAACAAGCATTTTAAAAATCCTCTAACCATGTATTTATGTTATGGGAGCTATTTCTGCTTTAAGTCATTGATTGATTACATGAAGCACAACAGTGTAACCCATTAATTTTTTGGTGGATGTCAAAGTTCAGAAAAGAGTACTGGATTCTCAAGCTCAGCCATTGAGGTTTGCTGCTCCAGCCCCCCATTCCCCACACTGTGTGACTGGCACCGCCATCCTACAGACCAATGACTGGGAAGTTCCAACAGACACAGACAGTATGAAAAACTGTTACAGGGAAAAAGCTAAAAAACACAATGGTGTGCTTCTATGCTCTTAAAACACCAGAGATGCTAGAACTGAAAAACAAAGTCTCATACCCAAGTGAAAGAGATGGTAGTGAGTGAAAATGCTGATAGATACAGGACAGTGAGGGAGGAACTATGAGTGACTGGTCAAGTAGAACAAGGAGGCGAGAATTGCAGAGGGTTTACATCACTTAGATCAGGTCAGTCATGTTTTAGGACTAAAGAATTATGCAATTATAAACACAGGTCCCCTTAGTCTGTTTTTAGAAAAATACACCAGATTTACAAGGGTAGTAAAGGTCACAGGGCAAACCAATTAGTTTTTGAAAACTACATAATAAAGCAAACTAAGAAGGGATCACCAAAACCAACAGATGTTTCAGATATGTGGTTTAGCATCCAAAACTGAGCAAAAGGAGTTCTACACAGAAAGGCGCCCTGGAGTTACCCATATTTCACTGACTGTTCTATCAAAGCAACAGTATGTATTTATAGCAGGAAAGCATTTATTTGTTATCTGGATTTGAACTTTCTTCGAAACACGCCAAAGGACACTGAAAGCATATGGTAACCTTCCACCAAGCTGGCTTTGTACATCTGCTGGCTTCTGCATGTCAAGTGTTCTGAATAAGTTCACTTGCGGCCCTTCATCACACACAAAATTAATGTAAACAAACAATGCAGTGGGTACATGTAACAACACCTGTCATATATCCAAACCTGCCCCATAGAGAGCTTCTACATTGCTTTTTTTTTTTTTTCCACTGTGTCTTCACTGAAAGGATTGGTTTACATCTTATTTTATAAATAAATAGGCAGTGCCTAGTTTTATATAATCATCTTGCAGTCCATTTTCAATTGACACTGGTCAGTATGGGATAGTAAAACCAGGATTCTGGGAGTCATACGTAGGCAGAGGTAAATGACTCACTAAGGGTAGGGAAGGTCACAGAGCAAACCAATTTGTTTTTGGAAACTACATAATAAAATGAACCAAGGAGGAATCACCAAACCCAAAGAGGTTTTTCATATATGTGGCTCAGCACCCAAGACTGAACACAAATCTGTATTTCACAAGAAATCTTCCCCTTGTTAAAAAGGCAGCTCACCAGTTACCAGCTGTAACTCACTAATGTCACTTATTCTCTAAGCAATTACAAAGCTGTACCAGCCACGACAGGCTGCACAACAACCTGAACGTGGGAGCAAGGAGTTCAGAGTCACAGGAATTCTTGTTTTATAGAGCTGGCTCGGTACATCAGCAAAAGTCTTCAAGCCCTGTCATCTTCTATATATAAGAACTGCAGCCAGTTAAAGTAACAAACTGACTAAAAGACAGGGCTCCGATTAAGTAATGTTCTTTTTTGATATAAAGAGATTATGAACATGCAGCTGTAAGTATCCTACAGACTGAAACAGACAAACCAATCTCCATTCTGAAAACAGGGATTTTGGACAAAAGCTGCTATCCCAAACACCTGTTTTCACATCAAAATGACTCCCATGTTTCCCCAGCCACTGTTCTTGCTAGAATGCAGAAGAACTCTAACAGCCCTTATTGGGGTTTAGGGCTTGAACATTTTAGCAGACTCTCACAAGAGCATTCCCCAAAAAGGGAGAAGAAAAAGACTCAGAGGCAACTGAAAGGAAGGCAGGGACCAGGGTATTTTTAATAATAAAAAGTTTAGAAAGTTATGAGGTAAGTGTGCAAAATCTAAAGTGTTTTTTTTTTAAACTGTAGGCTGTCCAATCCAATTTTTTAAAAAATTAGCATCCCATTCTTGAAAATACATGTGTTTGCAAATAGCTCTGCGATGTACTGCAAAACTTTGTCCTGGTCCCAGTTTGAAGGCTAAAGAGATCGATCTCACAGCTGCAATGTTCCCCCCCAGAGAGCACAGGCAGAAGGTCTGTCCCTCAGATACTTGAAAAGACAGACTACTGAACTGCTGGGCAAGGTTACCATTGTCCATGAGAGCACACGTGCTATAAGAAACTAAGGTCTAGGCCCCATAAAGCAATAAAGCCCAAGACAATTTAATATCAATACAACTTGAAAGCAAAAATGAGCAATTAGACACAACTGCAATGAAAAGACAAACACAAGCCAAAAACCCACCAAAAAGGCCATCCGGCTCAGACAGTAGCTGAAATGAAGATGTGTGATGATTTCTACCCATTTAATGCTCAAATGTTGCACTGGGCAGAGGCTCAGAAAGCCGTGTGGTGCATCCAGGTGAAGGTAACAATGATGCCATCAACAGTTCTGGCATAAATGTTCCTTAAGTGTGATGTACATACAAACAAGAACTTGAAAGAGAAATTATGAAAACAATCAGAGTGATGGTGGGATACCTCCAGGTCTAGCCCCAGGCTGACTCACGGCAAACACCTGCTTTTCCCTCTGGACTGCAATGCTGCCTCAAAACTGCCATTATGAGCCCTCTACTGTTGAAAATAATGTTATCTGGACTTCAAATGCTTGTATGAATCCTGTATTTGATTTCTCTTACAGAAGCAGAACCATGGGGTAAGAGAAAAAGCATCAGTTAGTGATACATAATTATCTAAGCACCATTTTTTCCAACTTTCTAATTGAGTAGGGGCTCAAGCTGACTTAGGAAGTTACAAGTTGGCTTCAGGTCCAAATCTCAAAACCCTGTAAGTTAAATTCTATCTGGAGCCCATGATCTAGTCTGCAAGTCTCAGAGTCTGTGGGCCCTCTTTTGAAGCAATCTTTGCTGTTCTGGAGAGCTGCTGCCACCACCCTTCTCAGCATATGCTGCTTGGGAGACAAGATACACAGAGCATGAGCATTAGAGATCTAGAGAGTGTCATTCTTGAAGTCTATGTTCTGCATTTATACATCATCATCAACGCTAAATCCCTGCTCGTCTAAGTAAGCAGGAGGGGAAAAAATGAATATAAGCCACACTTCCAATCAGTGTAGTGGCATTTTCTGTTGCAGGCAGAGCACATTCTGATTCATAATCAATGCAGCTTCTTCCTCGATCAGAAAAAATGTTTCTTGGTAATACCAATTCTGGTCTTTAGGTCCTGGCTACATTAATTACTATATTGACAGCAATTGTTCAGTGAACACTTGTGTTGTAAATACTCTTTAAAACTAAAGCATGCTGTTGAAGCAGTGGTTCAGTAACTACAGATTTTTCAGTTCTATGGAAAGACCCCTGTGTCAAAAACCAAAAACAGCATTCCAGAGCCTTTATCCAAACACTTTGCACATATAGTAAAAAGGAATAAACATTTTTGTCTTATTTGACATTTCAAGGATATTCCCAACATTTGTAATGACAGTAAACCAGGTGGAACAAATCTCTGAAGAGTATAAAACAGAATATCCAATCTTTCCTAATTACGTTCCAAAATCTTTATGTCTACTTCACATCTGCCTCCTCCACACAAGTCGAATTTCCCCCCAAGTAAACCTTGAAACAGTTGTTGCATTCTCTGACTACCAAGAACTGTGACATCTGGATCCAAAGTCAGCCAGATGGCACTTACTCGTTGAGGACACAATTTCCCTTTCCATTTGACCTGCTTTAATCCACGATGCCAAGCCCAGTGATAAGGGACATTCTGCTCTCCTGTGCTCTTTCAGTTCTCCTCTTGTGTGTCCCTTGTGCCTCCAGAAAACCAGCTCGACTGTTGGTTCTCTGTTTCCCTCAGTCTACTGCTCAGAAGGCTGGCTGAATTCTATCAGAGAACAGTGGTAATTCAGAAATAGAAAAGCTATGAAAACAAGACAAGATTTCTGGTAATCAAAACCTTTCACCTCTCACGTTCAGAGGATAAATAAATATGTTTCAAGAGAAAATAATTATACTCATTATGAATCTATGCCTAACTGTCCACAAGAGAAGCAGAAGCAAGTTCTTCACCTTTTCCAATGAGAAGGAAATTAATATTCTGCTAGGGCAGACTGAACTACTTTACCTGACAGACTCAAATAAGAGCAGAAATCACTGACATTCACCTCAATCCTTTCCCTTCTCTCATTAAAGTACGAGATCAGCAGGGTGATGATGGAAGATTAGGGTTAGACTTGGAGAAACCATTTTTATGATGTAGTAACTTTGCCACATTCAGCTGTGGCTATTGAGAGCAAAAAATCAAAATTGACTAACTTACAAAAACCCCCCATATTAATGGGTGAAACTCTTAAATATCTTGCACTGTGATAACTGCATTAACTGTGAAAGAATTACAATTAAAGACAGCAGCTATGTTGGGAAATGTGGCTACAAGTCACATCAAAATAATTTAAACACATCAGTAAAGAACACGGTGGTATTTTATACCACTGCAGGGAATCATAACCTACATGGACACTTCTGCATTATGAATGAATGAATCAGAGAGTTAAGCAGTTATATTTTCAAAGGGAGAGCTTCTTGTATTTCACCATGATGAATGCCAAAGTTGGGAAAAATGAAGGGGGAAAAAAAAGAAAAGTAAAGAATAAAAGGAAAGTTAAAGGAAAGGGTAGCAGCTAGTGGAAGTCTGTCTTGAAGCCTGTCCAAGCAAAACATGTATAACCTGACATTGCCAGACCTGGCACAGTTTGTGATTTATGACCTGTACTCAGATTCAGAAGGTAGAAGGAAGAGAAGCCCTTGATATGTTGAGTTTCAACTTCAGATCTGTAACAGAACACATATACTGCAGATACTAAAACTTGGTTTTAAGCACTTTTGAAATGGAAAGAAAATCCAGATCCAAACATAAAGCAACAGACTGAATTTTATTAAGACAAATATTACTGATGTACTTGAAATACGTGATATTGGAACGTTACTAAGAAAGATGGCTCCCTCCTAAATAAGCTAAGGGTAATTTAGGATAGAAAGAAAAAAACCCAAAACCCAGTAGTTCATACAAGTTCAACAATAATATGAAAAACTTGCAATGAAGAGATCAGAAGATGTAACAAGATGACATAAAAGTTGACTCAATTTAGCAGTGCTGCTGAAAAGCTCCCATCACAGGCACGCACTCAAAGGTGATGGAATCTGGGTAGAAGAAAAGCAAGTAATCACAGACAGAAAAAATATTGGCAGAAACTATGTAAGGAAAAGGACCAGATGGATGATATTGATTGAGCAGGTAAAACTGAAGCACCACCATTATGGTCTAAAGCAGCACACAGTGCTAAAAGAATGAAGAATGGCCAAGTTCAAAGACAGGGTGATGTGCCAATAAGGCTTCACAGACAGCAACAGTAGCAAAGTTGCTTTCTCTGCTGGCGGAGATGGGAGAAATTGGAGGGCAGCCAGATTCCTGGCAAAGATCAATGCACACCCCAGGACCTAAGCAAGAGTACTGAAAGATACATACACCTCCAAATCAATCAGATTGCTACATGAAAGCAAGGCCATTGTTCTGCAAAGCATTCAAAAGTTAAAGAATAACTCTGAATATCAATATGAATTGGTGTGACGTAAGCTTGGACAAGGCTCAAGGGACAAACCTCAAGACCATGATCAGTCATATTCAAATATTTCAGTAATCACCTTGTGTTTGTTGACTTCACTAAAGCATTTGATTCACTGAGAAAGGATTTGCTATGGCTGACGATGCTTGAAATGGGTTTTCTACCACATTTAGACAAGTTACTATTTCTCTCTTTGTTATTTTCCTTTTCGCTACAGTTTATATTATTATTATACCATTTTATTGCAATTGTTAAACTGTTCTTTTCCAAACACACAAGTTTTGTCACTCTTGCCCTTCCACTTCTCTTCCCCCATCCTGCTGGCCTGGAGTGAGCAAGCAGCTGTGTGGGGCTCAGTTCCTGGCTGGGGTCACACCCCAATAAGAAGAGATCATTCTGTGGTTCTAATGGAGGAGAAGGAACATCAGTGGGTTCAAGAGGTTTTACATCTACGCTCAAGTGCTGTACAAAATAATTCCCACAAAAATACTACTTGAATAAATTAAGTTCCAGAGAACCTGAAGAGACAAATGTATCAATGATCTGAAAATAGAAGACATCATCATGTAAAACAGAAATCCGCACTTTGTGAGGACAATAGTTTGCTAAAAAGCAACATATGATTTCTATATATAATCCTATGAGAATGGGAGGCTGAGAAAAAGGGTCTTTCAAGAATTGCATTTTGGATGTTGCTTCTTTTATAGAAAAAAATAGCAAAGAGATTTTTGGGGGAGGTAGTAATTTCATTTAGATCAAGTAAGGTTGATTTCAGAGCTGCTGTAACCACACTTTCAGCAACATTTTTAGCTGGATTTTAAAA
>VXBX01007989.1:371039-457695 GCA_013400415.1 Scytalopus superciliaris | reverse complement strand
TCAGAAAACATTTTAGCGGGAATTTAAAAAAAAAAAAAAAAAAAAAAGGCATGGCAACAGACCCTGTCAGTGTGATTAGCAGAGGAAATTGCCAAGATCATGTGATCAGGAGGGAAAAAGGCAACAGCCCAAAGGAGATAACCATTCAAGAATAGATTGACAAGAGGAAGAAGAGAAGAAGAGCACAGATAAAAGATACGGAGTACTGGACTAAATTGCAAATCAATCAAGCAAAAAGACTGGCAAGAGAAAGAACGTGGAAACAACTTTGTCACGACAAACCAGTAAAGGAGAAATAATAAGGATAAGAAAATTCCTCAGAGTGCACACAGAAGCCTCAAAAAATTCCAGGCTCTTAATGGACAAATAGCAGTTTCAAAATACAGAAAACAGTATGCAACAAAGCAGCATAAAGATATTGGGATTTCTGTGAGAGTAGGTAAATCCTAAAGCCTGCCATGCAGCTTCAACTAATCTCACTAACAGCTAGGACTGGATACCATTTGACTTTAAAAATCTCAGCATTTTATGATCCTTGAAAGTTTTAAGGGTCCTGCAAGTTGTTGAAGATTGATTAGTTCAACACTATGATTTCATTGGAAAGATGAATTTTATGATGTTATTCTATATGTATATGAAAGATGAACTTTATGATGTTACAGATACTGTACTTTGCCTTTAACTGTAAAGCTCAGTTAAATAACCTAATTTCATTTCACTCTGTCCAGTGACAGCACTACACTGCCATTCTGATTCACACTTAGATTGGAACATATCAAGTATGTAACAAAACAATCCCTGTTCATGAGAATATGACTACAGAAGACAACAAAGTCAGAGGCCTGTGTGTTTAGCCATGTCAGATTGCAAGTCCTCATAAAAGAAAACAACCATAAAATTGCAA
Source organism: Scytalopus superciliaris (assembly GCA_013400415.1). Lineage (NCBI taxonomy): Eukaryota > Metazoa > Chordata > Aves > Passeriformes > Rhinocryptidae > Scytalopus > Scytalopus superciliaris. Next base: position 456,791 of record VXBX01007989.1, on the reverse strand, counting down.
TGCAAAGGTTTTCTTTCAAGCCCACAGAACAGAGTATTTTTCTGTTTAATTTTAGATACACCCCATACAAAATATTCATTAATGCATGTAAAAAACCTATATACATACATGTGTATTTAAAAGTTATAATATATACATGAACTCATGACTGCATTATAGGAAATCCATTTCCATAACCTAGACTTGGCAACCGAAGTCCTAAATAACATTTAATTCACTTCAATAAATAGTGCTTTACAGTGATCATAAGCGGGTCCAAAACAGTTCATATTTCCTTCATTACAAGTGGCCCTTCCAAGGCTGTTTTCCTTCTTACATGCATCTGTATCAGAATTGTGCCACGTATTTGCAACAAACACAACCCCAGCTGTGCTACGGACAGAATTCCTGTTTATGGACAACTTTCTATTAGAGTACTAATTTTGGCTGAGTTCTTTTCACTTAGCATGGCTATTCGATTTCCTTATACCTGGACAATGAAGTCCTAACCTCACTTCCATCTGGAATAGCTCCAAGAAAGCTAAGAATAGTCACCCTTTTTATATACCAATATAACAAAGTAGAATGTGTGCCAGGGATGTGCCCAAAAACTATGCCAAATGCTCTCTGAGCATTACAGTTTCCTGTCAGTGCATGCCTTGGAAACAGTTTCAGCATACACCTTCCATACCATGTTCAAATGGAGACATGAAAAGATCGCATGCAGCAAGAGTCTCAAGCTAAGCTATAAGGAATTAATAACATGCTGTCACAACCACAGGTCTCAAGGTCAGAAGAAAAAACACCAGGGTAATTGCTTCTTAATGTTCTATTAATACAGTCCTTTATTTTGTTAGTTCTGCATTCAGAGATGCATTTAAGTAATTACCTAGATTCAAGTTTGTTAATAGCCTCATTAAATTCAGTGGGCCTCCTCTCATACTGCTCATTTAAACCTGTTTGGGTTAAACCTATTTGAATTTGGGACCAGAGATAAGTAGAGAGGTGAACAAGTCAGCAGAGAGAAGGTTATGAAATTTCAACACTTTGAGAATGCTTCTATCAGCTGTTGAGTACAAAACATTGAGCAAGGTGAGTGAATCATGGGTGGGGAGTGAAGCTCTGACGAATCCCGACTACATTCTAGGAATTACAGCTCTAGCCAAGTAATGACACAGGAAATATCTAAACCAAGAAGCACACAGGCAAAGACATCTTTGGACGACAAGAAATTCGTGTGGAATATACACATGAAACTTCCTGTCTCCCTGCCAATTATGTCAGATTAAGCCTCATTCCTTACGGATCCTGCAGCACCAACCTGAGAAGCTCCTCTGAGCAGAAAGCAGGCAATAAAAAGGGCATCTTTGACTCCCAAAATTAAGGTGAGCAAAAGTGACAAGACAAGTGTGAGACAAAAGAGCAAACATTAAGAGAATGTAAAAGTTTAATATAAAGCAACAAAACTGAGTAAAGAGAGAAGGATGACTTAATCACTCTTTTAGAATGAATGAGGGAAAAACCCGTGATAGTAACAAACTGTATTAATTGTTTATATTTTTTACCTATCCTTCTAAATAAATTTGCCTGCCTCTCTCTTACCAAAGCATCCCTGCTTTAAAGAAAGCAGAAATATTATACATTTAAGGAAAAACCATTCAACCAAGACCAATGACCTTTACAATCATTTTTATATATTTCCATGTAGTCCCCCAAAGACACAGTACACATGAAATGTCTTTTAAGTGGCAGCTGCTTGAATGAAAATAGAATTGTCTACCAAGAGTTTCATAGCAATCAAAATACCAAGAGATTCTTTGTGATGCAGTCCATCAATACATTCATGCCATAGGTGAGCACAAACTAAACAAGCTCCAGACATTTCAGACTTAGCAGTGTCTGAACAGCATATGTATCTTATTATTATCACCAGTGCCCTCCTGTATGAGGGGAGATCAATCCCAGACCCTGGGTTATATCCTGGTAGAACTGCAGGGCAAAACAGGACAATGCCAGGGCCAACAAAAAAACCCCAAAAAACCCCAGAAAAGCAAAAAAACCCAACCAAAACCAAATCAACCAACCAAACAAAAAGGAAATAGGAAAAAAAAGCATGTAGACACAGGAATTCTAAAAAACTTGTCAGGCTAAGTCAAAGTAACCGATTTGCATTTTCACACTGCTTGTTCACACACACACACATCTTGGTGACTGTTCACGGTACAATCCCAGCCTGCATAGGTTACAAACGTGAACATGTCCTTAGGAGAACAGTAGCTGGAAAATCCCCTTCAGCAAGCCGTGTCAGGCCTTGTAGCCTCCACACAGCATGACAAAGGTATGTACAGAACTTCAGACAAGTCTTGGGAATGAAGACATTCCCCAGAGATGTTCTAAGGCTGCCTGTATTCTCCTGAAGAATGTCCAGGTTGTGGATGCAGCCTGACCTTTGCAAAAAAGGCTTAATACAGTCCTGCTGTTCAGTGAAACAGGCTCTGACTGGTTAACTGAAGGGTATTTCTGCCCCAGAAACCAAGAGCTTAAGCCTCTCCCAAAATGGCTTTGTCCTACAGGGACTGAAATGGAAGGTGCCACCACATATATATATTCTATAGGTTTTTTGAGACTCAGACCGTGCAAGGTTTAGGGATACAGTGAGCTGAAGAGGTTTTTTACTTCAATTGAGTGACAGTTTGAGAAATGATCTGGGGACAGCAGAATGAGAACAGAAGATGCGTTGTTATGACACCCTTCAGCGTCCCATATCTACCATGTTTGGTGGCAGTAAACTAGAGGGGATGGAAAGCATCTATGTTTTCTCCTCTACAGGATTACTTTTGAAATAAAAACAGGTACACAAAAAATACTTGTTTTGTTCTGGATCTGAAGAAACCTTGTCATTGTAGGCTCATTTGGAGTATTTAACTGGAAAGTCCACTATTTTTAGTCACAACAGTTTTAGGTAAGTATTAACTGCATTCTACAACATTTATGTACAAGATTCTCATCACTGAACGTAAAACTTTGTAGCTATCTCGGGAGCCAAAACAGAATCCATGTGTGACCATGTAAGATGTTTAACCTACATGTCCTCTGGTTCAGAACTTACAACTAGGCCTACTGTCAAACCTCAGATATGTTGGGGAAGGATTTAATTAACCTTTCTCGGCAACACTCCAACACACTGTACAGAGAACAGGCGATATTCTTGAACAACCCCCAGTGCAAAAGCAGGACATGCTCTGCAGAGGCACCACAGACAAAGCCCCTGACCCAAACATGCACAAATATGAGCACATGGACCACCAAAGCCTTCCACCTTCTAAAGTTAATTTTTAAGACACAAACCAGACTCAGATCTATTAGATATCAGAGCACCTATGAATGACTTGCTAGTCTCATAAGTTATTTCACTGTCTTAAAAAAAAAAAGAGTAGAAATAAAGCAATGAAAACAATGCCTAAGCAAAACTGTACAACCAGTAATTTCCACTTAACTGTGTAAAGATGCTTTAAATTCTGACAAGCTATTCCAAGTTAACACAGTTTGGCAAAAATTCTGTACATATTTTAGATGGTCAGTTGAGTGGGTAAGGCTACAAGGCACCAATAAATCACGGTTAGAAAATAAGCCAGATCACAACATTTCTGTTTAAAAAACCAAAATAATGAGTCCTCTTCTTCTTGGACAGGTAAGCATTTCAATCCCTGGGGCCCCTCAAGTGACTTGCTTTTGTAATAAATCTTATATAAGCTGGCTTACAGAAGTGACTCAAACTCCTCTGACAGTACAAGCTGCACAATGAGAACAGAACTTTAACATCAGGAAAGCAGCACTGTGTCAGATACACATTGTGAGACCCAATATGCTACCTCCAAAAGTGGCAATAAGCACTTTTAAGGTGAAACACTTTGAACTCATTTAGCTTTCAAAGTAGAATTCTTGTCAACTATTATTGGCCTAGGGGACTTCCTGTCTTGGATGGTTTCTATAAATTTAGTATCCCTTCACAGGCATATCTTCTATTCATTCATCTCTTGAATTGATCCAAAACTTTAGAATCCACCACTTCTTTGCTGGGGGATCCCACAGCTCAATTACTTTGTGCATAGGAAACCCTGGCTGCCTCTGTTTTGCAAATTATTCTTACCACCTTCACTTGATCCACCTCAATCCTGATCCCAGTTTACTCTCTCCACTTGGTTCCATGCATCAGCACCAAATCACCACTGAGTTTCCACAGTATATTCAGGAACCCAAAGAAAGGACTACCCAGTTCACTTCTTGTACTCCAAGGAAACGGATCAGTGATCTAAATTACCCCTGAGCTCTCCATGCCAGCACAGCCCAGAGCTGGCCACGTGCTATAACCCCAGCACAGTAATTGATTTCACAGCCCTTGGGAGGGACTGACCCTTCCTTCATCAGAAGCCCTGATTATTTGATGCATTTATAATTAACTTTTGACCCATTACTCTCTTGATTTTTGGTTTTCAGATTGCTTTTTGACAGATGAAATACGAAATATGAATAAACTCAGGTTGCTTATCCATTTTTCTAATTATAAGACAGTTGTAAATGGTTTGTTTGATCCAGATGCCTATTTGCATTCCCTAGTGTATTTGGAAGCTTTGATTTAAAGAGGGATTCAGACAAAACAAAGTGTGCAAGCCCCTCAGTGTTTTATCACTTAATGGGAAAATTTTGAACCCCCTTCACACAAAATGGCAAAATGCACTGAATTTTGGTGCAATTTTATAAAACACAAATGGGACAAGAGCATAACAGCCAGTTCCTCAAGTACTGAACTGAAAGCTGCTCTTTAGGCTGTTTAAGGCAAAGCTCTTATCTCTGTCAGTCGCTGTCTGTAATGCAGAGCATCACAGAGACTGTGCTGATGATGTGGAAAAAGCTTTCCTGGAAGGGCAGCTTCCTTGAATTCATAATATCACAGACATGCCTGTGCCTGGTTCTTTAGCAATGCACATCATCAAATAAGACTGTTCTTAGCCAAGTTTAAAAGACCTGTTAAGTTTCGATGATGGTAAATTTTCCAATTTTACAGGGTAGCACAACCCTTAACAGAAAACAGAGATTTGCAAAAACATTTCAATAAAGATCAGCATAGTATTTCCATTTGAAATTTCTGCTACATAATTAATTCACTCATAAATAACCAACAAATTCCAAACCCAAGTTTTACATCCTCCCTAGCAGCCCTGCAAATACCTACATAAGCTATTTGCTCTTACTCGTATATACCATTCAAAGGATTTCAAACCACTTAACCACTTATTCAGAAAAACAACTCCTAGCCCATACCTATGGCATTTACAAGCCAAATACATTTAGTTATGAAAGAGTGTAACTTTAATAATTGCTATTAATGGGGATTAAAAAAAAAAGTCTTCCCTAAAGTGGGCTGAGTATCCACAGAAATATCCTACATGGTGTCACACGCACCCCACCTACAGTGTCTCTATGTGTCTACTGCTGAAGATGATACACCTTCTACTTCCACCTTTTCCAAAGCCCATAAAAAAAAATGCAATTTTCAAAATCAAATTTAAACAGGAAGATAAATTTTGAAAGACAGAAAAAGACACCAGTCCTAAAATTGCATTGGTAACTGCACTGACTTGAGCGTGGCATGTCAAAGAATCAGAGAATTGCCCACATAATAAGATCTCCCTGGATCTTTCCCTTCTGCAGGCTGACCAATCCCAATTCTATTGCCTTGCCCCACAGGAGAGGTGCTCCATCCCTCTGATCATTTCTGTGCCATCCTCTGCACCTGCTCCAACAGATCCATGTCTTTCCTGTGCTGAGGACCCCGGAGCTGGACACAGCACTGCAGGGGGGTGTCACCTCATTCTCTACCAGAGCAGAGGGGCAGCATCACCTCCCTTGACCTTCTGGCCATGCTGCATTTCATGCAGCCAAACACAGTTTTCAAGAGGAGACTATTCATTGTCTCCCATCTGTAATTCCAGGCATTGTTTGGTTTTAAGCAATAAAATACAAAGGTAAGAGTGACTCTAACATTTGCTTGAGGAAAACCCTGACAGGACCACAGCAGATACAATTATTGTTATGCATAAACAAGAGATAAGTACTGGTGTCTAAAAACTGAACACTTCGTAGAGGATTCACTCCAAGGTTGCCTGCTTTTCTCAACTGACTGCTCATCACTGCAGCTACCACAACTCTTGACTTCTTCCTGGCTTTTTGGCAGAAACCTTAGTGACCAACATCTACACGTTTCTCTGATTCAGGAACTATGAGGAAGTCCCAGGTTCTTGCAGGTTAAAAATAACTGAAACAAAACTGAAACCTTGTGTGCTCAAGTGATAATTTGCTTGTCTTCAGTACTATGAACAGAAAATTACAATGTAGCTAAAGCTATAAAATAAGCCAGGTACACTCCAAATACTTTTAAGCTTTTAAATTTCAGCTTTAAACAACCAAATTTTAGAAATACATAAAACCACAAAGAAGCAGAAAAGACTGAGAACAAAACAATGACAAATGACAGGCTGATAGGTACAGTAAAAGCTGTCTTAATACACTGGGTCTTTGCTCTGTTAGATGTAATGTAGAAGGCACTAATAGAATCCATCTGATCCTGGCCTGTGATTTTGTATTAATTATGGGAGAGGACTTTAATTAGTAATCTGGTAGAAGCGTGACAGGTGACACTTATTCAGTTGAATACTGCTGCCTATTAGGAAGAAAGTATTCAGCTGGGATGATGACTCCTCTTCCCTGGCCACTGCTAACATCATTTCCAAGGTTCAGCCTTGGCATCTTCTGCTTCTTATCCCACCCAGGTGTGCCTGGACAGGCACCAAACACACCCTGGTGTGTGTTGGCAAACTTTTGGTGAAAGACAGTAACAAACTTTGTACTAGTCCTGCCACTCAGAAGGAAAGAACGAACTGTGAAATGGACACAGTGACAACTGGTATCCTGTTAATATTTCATATTGTTGCCTCTAACTATTGAAGAAGCTGTAGACAACTTTTATTGAAGAATAAAATGTATCTAGCATACTTGTTCTAATGGTCAGTATTTTAGAAATTCCAGCTTAAAACAGAACTAAGCTTTCCCACTGCTGTTCTAGGAAGGTGCATGGACACAAGGTCTGTGGAGGCAGACTGCTGCTGAAACACATATCTCTCTTTTTGAAAAATTGTGAACCGCTCCTGTTATTAACAAGTTATAAAAATATGATGTCCTGTTGTCACTGAAGTTTATACAAACCTGTAAATCCTTTAATATATCTTTTACAGATGGTGAGAAAGAGGCTGAGGGTTACTTATAAATAAAATTACATAACGCTTTATCTGTTGCAAGCAGTCTTGATTTAATCCCATAATAGCAATTGGGTCTATGTAAAAACTTTGTATAAAACATTAACTTACTGATACTAAGCTGTTAAGATATTTATATGCATATCCCCCTCCCCCCTCCCTTTTTTTTTTTTCTATCCTAGTTATTCCAGAGACAAGACTTCTTTTGACTGTAATGCTTCAATTCTCAGCTGCCATCTTCAAATTTGTATTGAGAAAAATATTAAAACATCCCTATGCTGGCTACTTTTTAATTACTCTTCCTCAAGTAGCCTTTCTCCTTTCCCATCTTACTTCGTTTCAATATAGGAAAATGTTACCCCCTCTTGATGGCTTTTCTCCCTCTCAGTGCCAGCATTATTAATTATGAACCTTGGAAATTTTAGTAGTTGTCATACTCAACAAAGCCATATAAACCATGATAAATCTGTTTCTCCAGAAGCACTTGCTTTACCTTATCTGGATGATAAACCTAAATCCTGACATAAATAAGGAGTTATTATGGAACACTCATTTACTTTTAAAGTGCAAGAGTCATTTTTATTGAGCTAACCTATGTGAAAATTACTTGAAAGTGTATTGTGCCCATAAGATAGTCTAAGATAATTTCAGTTAGCCTTTGAGCTCTACGTTAACTGGAAGTTTTAGAAACATAAAAATTTCAAACAATCTATACTTATAACCAGCAAAAAGACAAAGAATGTACTAGAAAATTGGAAGTTTGAGAGGGCAGAGGGGAAAGCAAGCATGTGTGTAATACACACAGAGCAGCAATTTTTACAGCAGAAATCGTTACTTCAAAGTCAAAACATGCTTCTGATTTAGTATTGCTTTCTGACAGAGTATTACTTGAATACAAATCTGACGTGCTATTTCAACGCACACACCTTGCAAGGACTAATTACTAACCCATGAATCTGTTTTCACAGCTTTACCCACTCTTCTCTATTCACATCATTCCCAGTCTTTCTCCAACAGAATGTGGCTTTTGAGGAGCAAATGGAAGGCAATTTAAGGGAGATATTTTCTGCAGACAGAGCTGTACAAAAGTGACTGATGCTGCACTAACATTAGAAGAACTTGTAGAGCAACGTCTTTGAAGAGGTGATTAAGATGAATAGCTCAGGCTGGAGGAGACGGGAAAAGACCACACCCAGCTAACTACAGCCATATTCATTTGGTTCAAAATATGAGTGTCCTGAGTAGACACATAACATCTCAAACTCCCTTTTGTAGGATATTGCTGCTCAGTGCAGCACACATGTGGCATCTCCACATCCTGACTCACAATGAGCATACTCTAGGAGATGGCAGGATTCTTCTCCATGCTATGCCAGGGGGCAACAGTCACTAAAGCTAAAACAAAACTATAAGATTTTGCTAGCCTAGTCAGATGTGTAATAAGGCATGATAACACCAGCAAAAATCCTCACTGTAAATAGTTATGGTGACAAAACTGGTTTTACTGCTATGACTTATTTCACTTTGATCGCAAATAATTCTACACCTCCTACATATCTTACTAGAACTTTCCAACATGGCTTTGTCAAAGCTTTAAAAAAACATGCTACTTCATGTTCTTGTACCCCTATGTTCACATAATTTTATTTCTGGTTCTCTTACCTTTTTTTCCAGAGGCTTAACAGCTGCTCTTCCAGGTGTCAGTCCAGAATTTCCAACAGGGGTTCCTCCTGCTTCCTCACTGTGAGGGATTTCTCCAGACAGTCCAAGCAGCATGCTGAAGCACTGTGCTCACAGCTCTCCATCTTGTTCTACACCAAATGCAGAGCCTACTACAGTATTTTGCCTTGTCCTCTTGCTGCTCTCTGTGCCCAGTGTGCATTGTTCCTTCTTTATTTCCAAAACAATTTCTCTGGAAATTTCCCAGATGGCCCCCACCTGCTGCTGGGTGGGCTGTGCATGTTCCTCAGCTGGTTCCTGTTTGCTTCTCAGGCACAGGTGAGGGAGATGAGGCCACATCAGACCTTGTGGAAGGGAGGCTGCCTGTCCTTTCACAGGTGTCTCCTGCTCCCCATGGTGGTATCTCAGGAGCTGCAGGTTTTGCAATATGCAGAAAAATGTCTAATACCTCAAACACTCCTATGTAGCCATTTGCCTTCAAAAAGTCTGCCACAATAAATAACAATGGTGGCTTGTTTCTGTTTAAATATTAATTTCTAACATTCAGAAAGTTGATATGAAATAACTGAGAAGGCATTTGCTTGTGTCTGTAGATGGAGTGCAGGAACTCTTGTTTACTGTAGGTGGACTAGCAGGAGGTCTGGAAAGGATAACTTCTTTCTCTTGCAGCCAGGGGCAGAGTCAGGCACAGCCAGGGTCTGAGGTAACCCCGAGCAACTGCAGTGAAGGCAGACTATTTTTGCAGGCAGAGGACATGACTCACAAGGCTCTCTGAAAAAGCCTTTAACTATCTGTTCAGAGCTGTTTATTCATAACTCTTTGATGGAAGACACTTTCACGTATGATGAGGTCTCATATTGCTGAGTAACGGGTGAATAGCGAAAACAGCAACTCACTGAGAAATTTCAATCCAGAAGCTTCTCCTAGAAAAGAGATCAAGAAGAACACATCAGCCAGGATCTGAAGAACTCTGATTGTACTGATGTATTTTTACTAGGAGCTTTTTTTTATTTTTTAACGGGTGTGCTATCATATTGCACAGTCCTCACTTGTGAGAGCACTGCACAATTGCAGATCTAACAGTTTGCAAAGCATCACAACACGGTTTACTCTACAGCAAATGAGTAATAACCATCTCAATTTCACAACAGTTTATATGATGTGTGTAACAGCCTGGCTTTCTATTGTTGTTTCTAATAACTCAATAAGAAGTCCACAGTATGAATAAGAAGCTCTATTACAGTGCTCAAGCTCTACAATTCTCACTCCCCAGCCAAACTTTACCACTATGGCTACTACAGCAGTTTATAACCATACTCTACTTAAGTACTGAAATGTCATTGGATGTGATCCCCTCTGTAAGCAGACCTGGAGAGTTTTGCACAAGAACTTGAATGTCAAAAATAGATCACTACATAGTTTGCCTGACCTTCTCCACGAGTCATCTATTGAACTTCACTCACTATTCCTCTGTCAAAACCGTAACTTTTGATTAAACTGATTCAAAAAGCACACCTTCTGCCCTCTTTGGTGAGGAAGTAATTGGGGGGGTGAAGGGGGGAAAGGGAGGGTGTGCTGAAAGGAACGCTTGAGAAAATTGTCTTTATCACCAAGGACTAAGGATTCTTGCTAATTCCTGTCCTACCTGCACATTTCTAACCTTTGAAATCTCACCTGCTTGTACTGCTGGTACTTCTCTCAAAAGGCTACACTCATCACCTTTTCTGTCAGACTTTTTTTACATAGATCAGGCATTTACACTATTAACAACTATAAGTATTATATCAATTATAAGACAAGTGTCTTGTATAATAGCTGCTCATGGTCTCTCTGGTTCCAGTTTCTCTAGTTCTGCACACTTGTACAGAGCATTTTAGATGGGAAATATTTATGTGACATATCTTGATACAGGACCATAGTAGACTGAACAGGAGGGTTAAATCAGCGCTCTCCCATCTAACCTTGCCTCACAGTCAGGACTTGTCTGAGCTGGGTCAAGGGAAAGACTATTGTGAAGCCTTTGCTGTTCCAAAACAAAGCCTCATGCAAGGACACGATTCTTTCATATGTTCTTTTCTTTCAGAAGAAATGCTATTATGTTGCAGTGACTTTGTCACTGCAGCAGTGCTAGCACCTCTCTGGAATGAAAAGGACAAGCAGGTCACAGCTGTTCAAGCTGCTGTCCCAGATTTAATGTCTTTCTCAGTTATGGTGTTTGTTTCTTCAAGTCTCTTTGTAACCAAAATCCACCCGGAATCCCCTTTGAAAGCCGAGTGCACACAGCAGTGCAGGTGGGTGCCCCTGCATGGCACAGTGCCCACACCTCCTGCTTCTGGGAGGCCTCAGGCAGCACCAGCCAGACACAGCCAGCCCCAGCTCCTCTGCAGCACCTACTGCAGTGATCTTCAATGCCACCACAACCAGATCAATCCCTTTTTGTTCCAGACAACCAATTCCAAATGTACATGCTCCCTAGCAACATCTTGATAATCAATAACTAAAAATTCTTATTGCTTTATATTGAAAATATTTTTAGAAAATATTCTTTGTCCTCAATTTTTTATGATAATTGATCATTTTACTTTGATGCATGAGATCTAGGAATTATCTACTAGAATAAAAAGAAAAAAAACCCTTACTGATGAATTTCATTCTACACACAGATAATAGCTTGGACAGAATGCACATAAGGAAAGAGTGAAAAATTCCTAAAGTATTCAACTGTGTTATGTTTAACTGCTGGATGTTCAGATCTAACAAAGTATGGACACATTTTCTTGACTGCAAAGAACCGGTGCATTGGGTTTGTGTGGCAGGGTTTTGGTGGCAGAGAGGTTACAGGGTTGGCTTCTGTGAGAAGCTGCTGGAAGTTTCCCCCCATCTCTGATGGAACCAATGCTGGTTAAGACTGTGCCCATCAGTGACAATGGTAGCAGTTCTGGCATAGCATATTTAGGAAGATGAAGAAAACTGCAGAAGAAGAGACAAAACAATGAGAATATGTGAGGGAAAGAATTCTGCAGACAGCAGGGATGGTGGAGGAGTAGGATCAGGGAAAGAATGTGAGGAGTCTTGTCCCTGAGGAGAAAGGAGTGGCAGAAACAAGATTTGATAAACTGAACATAATGCCATGACTGTCCCCCTGTGCCACTGGTGGGGAGAAGGAAGAGAATTCAGAAGTGAAGTTGAGCCCGGGAACAAGGGAGGGGTGGGGGAAAGGTGTTTTAAGATTTGGTGTTGCTGCTCCAATTGGTAATAAATTAAACTCATTTCCCCAAACTGAATCTGTTTTGCCTGTGAGAGTAGGTGCTGAGTGCTCTGTCTCTGTCCTGATCTCTCCCCACAAGCCTTTCATTATTTCTCTCCCCTGCCCAGCTGAGCAGGGCACTGACACAGCGGCTTTTGTGGGCAGCTGGTGTCCAGCCTGGGTCAACCCACCACAACTGCATCCCCTGAGATACTGCATTCTGGATGAAGGAAAGGGTAATATATTGCTGCAATAAAATCACATAATATAGAAAGCTTACCAGAAGTCAAAACCTTGTTTTTGTAATCCTTTGCCTTAATTCCAAGTCAAGTAAAAAAGGAAGCTCTATTTAGAGTCACTAGCTAGATCATGAAATGCATCGTTCTATAAAAGTCATTAAAGAGAGAATAAGATTAGAAAAAATAAGTAGTTACTGCTTTGTGTGATCAGAAAATTATTTTCAGACGGTTTGGAATCAAAGATCATTAAGCTTACTGATAACACATTGCAAAGAGGGGCAAGAAATATGTCCTACTTATCAAATTCATTACCAGTATAACCTTCAAAATGTAGCATTAATAATGATTTACTAAATCTTCCTAATCAAAGTATATTCTTTATTGATAATTAACACTGGGGGGAGACTCAAATTTTGTATGTCTTATCTGTGCATTTTCTAGTCACAGTCTTCTCCCAGCATATTTTTGTGTGTCAGCGTGACCAAAAAACCGCAGTTTTAGATACCTGAATAACCCATATACTCTGGAATAGTTTTAGATCAACCTTTCTATGTGTTGTCTTCCATTCTCCACCTTAGGGGAGTCCTGAAAGATTTCTAAACTTCCTGCTTGGAGGAACCATACAAACTTTAGTCATGTTTCTATGGTCTGAGCTGTGGAACAGGTAAGTTTGTGTTACAGAAAGGGGAGTGCATACTGGAAGGGTGGCATCTCCACTGTTCCTAGACAGGTAACACTATGAACATATTTTACACTTCCCTTTCATGCTGGGTTTTTTTTCTCCCACCCAAATAAAACTCTATTAAGTATCATAATTAAATAATAATATAAAACTAAAGTAACTGACTTAATACATAGATTACTGGGCGGAAAAAAAACACAAAAAAATCCACCTTTATCTATCTGTTACAACCATTTTGTATTCCTAACTTGGAGTGCTATAAACCTTCCTTAAGCATCTTCTGTGACAAGCTGCTCAGTATTTTAGTCAATACTAGGATCATTTCATAAATTATTTTTGACTTCTGTGTCTGTTCTCACTTCACTTCAGGAAACTGTTTAGCAGTGCTGAGCAGATGCTTATGGTTCTGCTGCAAGAGTTTGGCTTCTGGCTCCTGGTTTGTGCACAGCAATGAAGGTTATGTCTGGTTGATCAGAGGACCTCTGACTGACCTGATTTCATGTCTTTTTCCCCCTCCATATAAAACAGCATTGGGTGATCTGTTTTATACTGGAGGCTCAGAACACTGTGTCTCCAGAGGAATGCCTGTTCTGAATTGACAGTTTTCTGCAGTGCTACTGAGCATAATGTGTGTTTCTTCAAAAATTTATGAAGAGTCTTCAACAGTATTTTGGTCCTTGCTTAAAAACTGAGGAAGACTCTTTCTTTTGCTAACAATATTAGCTAACATTAACAAGAGTACCTCAGAGCTAAAGAAAATGCAATTGCTGACAGCATTTCTAAAAAATTGCCAACAAAAATGGAGTTGCTTCTTTGCAATAGAAAGTTATAATTCTCCAAGTCAATGTGAGGAAATAATCCTAAAGTTGTACAGCAGTTTTTGTTTGGCAGGTATGAGTACGTGTTCTGAGAGTACTTGAAAAACCAGTTAGCAGTTAAAGAGAAACGCTCACCAAGGAACAGCAGTTCTATCCTTTTTCATAGGCAAGCATCTCAAAAAACATGACTCCATAGTGGTTTTAAGTCATATTAGGATTAACTGAGGTTTAACAGTTTATTCAAATTGTCTTTTTATTTGCTTTCTTTGGTGAAGAGATGACTATCCTGTGTTTGCTTAAATAACATAAAAAAGCACTTTATACATAATCTAACATCTATCTCTGTCCTGAATGTACTTCATCTGCTCCTCTGATTTACATCATATAATTGGTTGGTAGTAGAGACGGCACTCATGAAATAAAGGTTCAGTTGATATGAAGAATCTAAGATTACAATCTCACACACTGCTGGGAGAAAACTGCAGGTGTAATAAGGATAACAAGGAAAATACTGAAACAAGTAGAGAAAGGGCGCCTTGGAACAGTCCAAGGAAACAGGAGAGCTGGAGGAGGACTGTGCAGGAGCCACAGAGACAGTGACACCAAAGAGCTCCCGAGTGTATGTGCCATGTCACACAGGGATCCCTCACAGGACAGACAGGCAACTGAAACTGCATGGAACCAAGCTGCAAGTGCTATATTTGGGCTGAAAAACATGATCAGCATATGGCTACCAAAAGTCCCCAGGATAATGTCAATTTAAAAATGAGAACAGTAATTAGCACCAGAAGACCAGTTAGACAACAGTAAAATATGTGACAAATCTTACTAAGAAATCTAGCCAAGATACTCTTCAATTTAGAAGTTTGCTGATAAAATATATACTTTTTGTAAAAGCCTTGAATTCAACCAAAACTGCATTACCAAAACACTGCATCTGCAATCCCAGATGCCAAGAACTGTTTGAATATTCAACCACCAAACTGAAAGCTAAATAGCAAGTCTATGATAAAGGGAAAAATACCAGCACCTATATAATTAAGAACACAAAAGAGCACAAAGAAATCAAGCTGTCCTAGCACAAAAGAGTTAGGCTGGATGAGGCAGCGCACAGCATAAGGCAGCCTGACACCCAGACACCAAGGCCATTTATCACACTGCCTCCTAAGTCTACTTACATTTAAACATCAGTCCTTTGAAATGATTTTTTTTCCCATTTATAGATGTACTTGTAGCAAAATCAGTTCTAAAAATTGGTTTTTAATAGTGTATTTTTAACTGTGTATTTATTTCCCCCTGAATTTTGATTTGAAGAGGTAAATTATAGACTTGTCTAAGTGAAAATGCTAATCCACAAAAAAAAAAAAAAGCCCCCCAACCCCTTCAACTTTATGAAATCCTTAAAAAAACCCCTCTTCTTATCAGCCAGCTAACTCCTCCTGCTGTGCTTTTAGCCAGTTCAAAAAAGAACAGAATACATTTGGAGGGCGAGTTTTTGATGGTTTTTTTTTTTTACATCTCCAAGCTTCTGCATATGAAAAATGTATTTCTAGATACTGATATAAAGAAGAGCTAGTAAATTCCATAGAGTAAAATTACAGCACAAATAAGTTTGTGCAAAAATATCAGAGAGACATTTAGAAATGGACAGAAGAAAGGGAAAGAACTCTCAGCTAACTATTCTGTGAAAATATAGTGTGTTTTTATACCACTATCCATTGTGTCATAGTGATTTCCAAAAATGCTGGTGCACTGGGTCAATCCTGACCGATTGCTGAATTTGCTTCAGTTTATTAGGTCTCTGCATTTGCTCATGTTGGGTTCCACAAGGTTTCTAGCAGCCCATTCCTGACTTCAGCACGGTTCACAAATTACAGTTCCTAAATTCCACATAGCAAGAAATACCAAAAGGAAGTTATATGTAATTTTTTCTTCATCACAAAACTTTACTCTGTAAAAGGACTGCAAGTTGTACACAGCCAGAGCTGGTATGATGAGATGAGACAGTACAGGAGTAAAAATTTGATTAAAAAAATTAGAACCTGCTTAGCTGCCAGCTGTGATAAAACCATGACAGCCCCACAAAGAACAACTGTTATAATCTCTGGCCTTAAAGCTGTAGGGTTTATCACATAGAAGTGTTGCCCTGTACTGATAGACATGCATTAAAACGTTATCCCTATGCATATATAGCTGTAGGTACTCATTATTCTCTCTCTCACTGCCTCTTTTCTATCACACTTCAAAAGTGGATTGTTTTCTTAACTATAAATTATAATGAATTTTGCAATTTACTGCTACAGTGAACACAAGGAAAGCATGAATTTTAGAGGCAAAATGTTTTACTTTAAGCAGCAGGTTCCTGAGCAAAAACACACCTTTTTTTGTTGAGGGTGCTTTCTTCAGCAATTGACCTCAAGCATGCTTTCTGTGTTTTTGCTTCATTGTAGGTTATTTCCTTACAATTATTAAATGTATTTCATGTAATGGAGTATAAACACCCCCCTTCCCCCTCCCCCCCATATTTTTCATGGCACCTCATAAGCTTCTCATTTCTTGCTGAACTTCTGAATGTAACATGCCAAAGAGTTCTCTCTTTGGATAGAAGATACAGAATATTGCAGTGGAACAGATCAGAAGGTTACTAAGCAAGGTCCTTGCTAATGAACTTAGTGGTTCGGCATAACACTTCTCCAATACATAATAATCATAAACCTATTATTTCATTATGATTATACAACACTAAGTATGTATTAAAGAATATTTCAAAATTATTTTAGAAGTTTGATATTCTAAATTCCCATTGACTTTTCAATAGGATTTGTCATTGTTAAATACGAAGATGTTTTGGGAAAGCATCTACTATAAACTGTACTGATTTTACTTAACTCTGAGACAATAATTCATTTTTTTTTAGTATGTTGTTGTTTAATTATTTTTTTCTCAAGTTATTACAAGAATTATGTGGAAAACAGAGGTGTTGTTGCACTTTACAAAAACAGAATAAAAGACTGGCCCTAATCTGATGAGCTTGTAGTGATAAAGTCAGTTTTACAGAGGGGACACTGAGGTCACAGGTCTGGTCCATGGTCTTAACAGCAAATTTTCTTGGCATATTCACAATTCTTACCACAATTTTAAAGAAATTATTTCAGAAATGTGATGAAATTCACATCTAGTGAAAAATTATTGGATATATTTATTAATCAATGTTAATTTGTGTAAGACATTCAGAAATTATCTTCTCAAACAGATTCTTTATAATAATTTGTGAAATTAAATGCTATTCTGTTCCTTACTGAGCAGTTTAGATAACAAGAGCAGTGGGAATTTTGATACACACATTTTGTAGTTCACAGTCAGATCCTGCTCAGGCTACTTGTGAGAATTCACAAGAGAGAAACTGATTCCCCAGATAGACGTGAACAGTAAATACAGAATTATTTCAAAGCACTCAACATTAATTAGATTAAAAATCCAAATGAATATTCACCGAAATAAACTGAATTATTTGCTCAAGACTTTGTTCCCCAAGATGTTCACGTGGATAACTAATATCTCTGTGTTTTGACAAGAGAAAATCAGCACTGCTCTGCAAGGGCAGTGGGGAGCATGGCAGGATATGTCATAGGTTTCCATCTTAGAAAGCATCTGGAGAAGTAATCTTGAGTGAGTTTTAACTTGTGTTTAGTGGCAAAATTACCTGATGAGTTTCAGGAGGCCTGGAAATGACCCTGAGAGGTGAGTACTCATGTAAGTTACAGATGCTAAGGGTTATACAGTGTAATTTCTGTGTATTTATGCAGAGCTCCAATGATCTTACTGCACCCTAAATATACTGAGTTCATCACTAAGGCAGAAACAGTGCTTTGCTATAAAGCACTTGTCCACATAAAGAAGGTCCTGTGTCACCTGATACCCAATGTGTCTGTTAACAGGCAGCAAAATCTCTATAAATGGGTTACAACAAAAATGAAAAGCAGGGCTTTGAGCTGACTGGTACTGTTTTTCACCTGGTGAGAATTAATGCAATGATCTGATGCATATATATATATATATATATATATATCCTGTAGCCTGAGAAACAAAAATTGCTTCTTCAACAGAAGAAGCACCACTCCAAATAAGTTTTGAATCAAAAAATTCAAGATGTTTCCTAGCCTTCAGTAACTGGGGAGAAGTTTTTAAAAAACTCATTTGCATCAAATTGGATAGGGAATCCATTTTATTGCACCTAGATAAAATAATGACAGGATTTCAAGATCCTGTGATGATTTCTTAGAAAGGGGATGAGGAAGGAGGAATAGATTGAAGTATTCTGAAGAATTAGAAAGTATAGCCATAGACTAGGATATTAAAAGTCTGTCTTGCAGAATTTATAGACTGCCATTAGGATCTAAATCTGTCAGTCTATCCTTGAAAAGACATTTGACTGAAATTATGGGTGGTGGATCCATGTGTAGGATTAACAGCTTTCAGCTCCCTGGCAGATCTGTCTCACTGCTGAGGTGTTTGATGCTGAGGACTGATGACAGCAGATCATTATTTACTCACTGAAAATTTCTGGAGCATATGCTAAGAAGGGGCTGGGGCAGAGAAACAATAGTTTGTAAGAAAGCAAGGCTGCAGGGAGGATTCTTCCCTGGGAGTCTCTTGGGATATTCCTGGTGGTCTCAACCCGGGTACAGAATGCTCTGCAGGGTGCAGTGCTTCAAGCACTTGGGAGGAAAACAGGTTCTTCCCCTCAACCGGGGCACTGCTCCACCCTAAACGGGGCCAGAAATGTGAGGGTAAGAGCACCCTCTGGAAGCAGGACCTGTGGATCTTGCTGAGATTTCAGAACCATGCCTGCTTTAAAGAGTGACCTTGACATCTGTATGTTGAGTTGCCTGATGCTGGAGACCTTTCTTATTCCTGCTGCAATTAGGCTTGAAGGGTCTGCAGTAGCTAAAAAATTGGTGGCCAACATGACCATTAGTGATGAAGTGGGAAGTGGTGGGAGATGGTAAAGAATTCAGGCAGTAGGTGAGAATGGAAGGTCCACACCGTTTGACTTCTTTCTGTAACAAAAGCTGACACTATTAAAGAAGTCAGGACAGCTGAATAAAAAAGTCTGTATACCCTCAGAGGAAATAATTCCTGTCAAAGCTTTAACAGAGAGAGCCTCAAGATGCCATGTTTAATCAGAACATGCAAGTAGGCACAGGCTGATAATACACAGTGGACATTAGAAATTAATTTTTTTCAGAGGAAATCCTCTGAGGTTGCTAGTCTTTCTGATAATTATAGAAGGAATTTTCTGACAACACCCTCCTGCAGCCAAGACAACACATGCTGTACCAGAGCTAAACAATGCAATCTGAAGGAATGCCATCTTAACAGAGAGGAGTTGGGGATTTATGAGGAGAAAATAGATGTAGGAAAAGATGAGAATGGCTTGAAATCACAGGTAAACACAGGTAAATTTTTCTTCTGCACTGATTTGGAACCTGCACATTGAGAATGCATTGTACTGCTATTTTCAACAAGCAGATCCCGAGAGAATGGATTTGGTGAGTAAAATTTCTTGCTACATGTTTCCTCTGAATTAGTAACTCAGACTAGCTTCTCTCCCTTCTTTCCTGGTGCACTGCTTTCAGCTGGGATAGAGTTAATTTTCTTCTGAGCAACTAGTATGGTGCATGTCTTGGATCTGTGATGAAGAGTGTTGGTAAAATAACCATGTGTTAGTTATTGCTGAGCAGAGCTTACACTGAGCCAGGGCCTTTTCTGCCTCTCAGCCAGGAGGCTGGGGGGGCACAAGGAGCTGGGAGGGGACACAGCCAGGACAGCTGATCCCACCTGGCCCAAGGGATATCCCTGACCATGTGGGGTCATGCTCAGCACATAAAGCTGGGGGAAGAAGGAAAGGGGGATGTTCAGAGTGATGGTATTTGCATTCCCAAGTCACCACTATGTTTTATGGAGCCCTGCTGTCCTGGGATGGCTGAACACCTGTCTGCCCATGGGAAAGGGGCAATGAACTCTGTTCTGCTTTGCTTGTGCATGCACCCCTGCTGCATCTATTAAACTGTCTTTATCTCAACCCACACATTTTCTTACTTGTGTCCTTCTGCTTCACCCCCCCATCCCACTGGGGGTCAGTGAGAGCAGCTGTGTGGGGCTCTGCTGGCTACTGGATTTTGCCCATGACACATGGAAAGCTTCAATCTTCGAGCTGTAAACCTCCTGTCAAAGGAGCTTCATTATGGCTTTTGGCCACAGTGCATTTATGCATCTTACAGTCCTGAATGGAAACCCACAGTCTTGTATTGTTATTAGGTAGTTAAATATTCAGCTCTTAAAATCTGCAACTGACTTGGGAGCTCAAAAACATACTCTGTGTCACATACAGAGCTGCACAGGGTGGTACTGCAGAGGTCTCCCTAGTGCTGCCATGTTTTAACTCCTCTTATTCCACATGTTACTGTCAGGTCTGTATTACTTTGAAAGCAGCTCCAGAGGCCTTGATTGAATTTACCACAGCTAATCATGAATAGAAGACATGGTTGATTTCAAGGAAGTCCATTATCATGTAAATGAATGTAAGAAAAGGAAAAAATTACCCAAGGGCTTTCCAGGATCTGAGCCAACAGATACTTCAATTTTCAGATATGCAACTGATAATCCCTCTTTATCCTTCTTTTCATTGACCCCTGTTCCTGTTGTCCCATTTCTAGGAAAATTACCTACTTTTCAGGAATAATCAGTGACAGCATGCTGACTTTGGAGATCAGTATCTGTCACCAATATATCTTCTCAGAATGACAACTCTCTAACTCCTAACTTGCGCAAACAGACTTAAGATCCTGACATACAACAGGTCCACAACTCAGAGTTTCCAAGTCAAACAAGGTCTTCCTTAGAAACAGGAAGATTCGCAAGTATCAAGTATAAAATACAGCGCAAAGGCAGATTCAAACAAAAGCAGCCTAATGAAAGGCACCAGAAGTAAAACTGAACAGCTTTCCTCCCTCCCCAAGACACCACGGATACATGTGTCCAGATATAACTTAAACATCACAATTCAACTGAACATTGACAAAAAGTGTGAACAACTACCAGTTACAGGAAGCATAGGAAGGGCATGCATACATAAGCCTCAAACCCTGAGCTAGAGATGGTTATCTATGGGTTCAACATATCCACTCCACTTTTTTTCCCTTTTCCACTTAAGATATTTAAGGAGATGTCATATATATCCAGGCTTAGTGTCACTGCTGAAGTGTTTGAAGGGGAAATTCAAATGGTAACTGCTGGGCTGAGGCCCCCTCATGGCAGTGCTCACAGGACTGGTACTACTGCAGTTGTTTCTAAGGCATCTGACTGTGATGCATCTTGGCAGACCCCTTTGCAGAACCACCAGTGGCAGTAGGACTCTGTTCAATGCACTTTGAAAAATATATTTAAACATAAATGTGTGTTTAATTTGCCCCAAGTAGGACAATAAAAATTCCCTAACATATTACAGAAATTAGGTTCCTGCTGTGAGAGATTATTTTCAGATTGGAAATCTATTTGAAGTTTGCTCTAAGAAAAGCTCTAAAATTACATAAAATATTTTTAAAACTCAAATTCCTCTCCCCTTCCCCACCTCACAAGCTCACTGTCACCCATAGCTGAGTTGCTGCATCCATAAGCTGACAGCGCAATGGAAGCCGGGTCTCTGATACAGAACATTTATCCTCCATTAAGCACTGGAGGAAATTATGATGGGCAGTTTTCAGTTATTAATAATCTACTTTTAAATTATGCTGCAATACCACATGCTGTATTTCCTGGATGAGTAACAAATGCTGTTTCTGTATGACTTGTTTACACCATTGAAAGCTTGCCATCAATAAGCTCCATTCCCCCAGGAAGAGTTCAAGTTGAAACATGAGTGCTGTGGAGGGAGTATACTTGGTAAACTACTCACTGACTTTGAAAACCTGCAGGAAAATGAAAATACTATACAATAAACATTGGTCTCTATCTATGTTATTGTCCTAAAACATCAACTTTTAAGCTATTAAAATCACTTCTGCTCCTGCTACCCCAAAAGGAACATGCAGAGCTGGAAGCTGAATGAATAAATTGTCTCTGCTATAGATCAGCCAGGCAAGTTCCTCAAGGACCGTGAGGTGTAGGAGCAAGCATTCACCTCCCATCCTCTTCTCTGTTTCCCCAGTTCTGTTTATGTGGACTCCCCTCGGATGTTGTAAACTCGGGATCCTTTTCCTCCAGAATGTCAGTTATTTGTTTTCGAACAAGCCTTTCTTTCCCCAAAAATTCCAGCTCTCGTGTGTTTTACTGTGGTGAGAGTCTCCATGGTAAAAGTCCTGTCAGAGAGCTCCAAGGGTTTTTTTCTACCTTTATCTTACCATGACTAATAAATTATAAGATTCTGATCTTGAGGGGAATAAACAAAACCAAGTCCCCTCATTTTCCCTTCCCCTCACACACAACTCTGGAAAGTATAATTTCCCCTTGGATTAGCATGAATTTCAGTGCATCTCCAAGAGAGATTCAGACTGGATAAAAAACCAAACAAGCCAAGAAGTTGAGGGGTGTTTTAAAACATGTTGTTAGTAAGAGCTTTATTTAAAGTCACCCCACCATCATCACCTGTTAGCATTCCCAAAATCTGAGATCAAATAGGGAAATTCATTGAATGTGAGGTTGGGAGAATACACTGGAAAAAGTTGTGGCAGTGTAAGTCACCTCCACATGGGAAGTGTTTGCTAGAAGCCCACTGCAGTGAAGGAGTATACAAAGTGATTTTCTAAAAGCCAAACTCTATAGTTAATCCTATATTGTGTCTATTGACATTATTTTGTCAATGTTAATGCAGATTTTACATCTGCTGATGGTCATTTAGCCCATATGGAATGCTCTGAAAAGGTGGGAGGCCATCACCATGCAAACTGCTTGAATTTCAAAACTAAAATAAAGTTATTACTGATAATAAATAAACTCTGAGAGTCCCAAAAGATAAGAATATTTGATTAATTAGAAGTGGAAGAGCAGTTTCCTTCCTGGAAAATTACTCTCTCATAGACAAAAAAAGAATGCATATGAAATAAATGCTGAATATTGGGAATTTCATGTTATTATAACCATGGAAATAAATAGAAGAGAATCTGCCTGTCCATCAATGATATAAAGGCCGTATATGCTATGCAGCCAGCAAGGCTTTTCCACACCTCAAGATTTATTTACTCTTAAGGAATTGTTGGGAGATGCAAAGGAATAATGCACCCAGCAAGTCAGCTTCATCTGTTACCTCGCATTATGCTGACAAGTTAATAAGTAACATCACTGTGTGTGGCTGCTGTAATATATGTGCTGTTGGGATGTAGATTTGGTCTACTCTGGTGGTAGCCAGAGTAAGATAAATTATTCTTGCTAAGCCAAAATTGGGTCTCCCTGCATAGGAGACTTTATGAGCCAGAACTTCTTTCCCAAGGATTCATAGTACAGAAGTGATTTGGCATATTATTTGTCATAACAAACCTTGAGAGTGGCATGCATTGTTTAAAGCCTTTGGCAGGTATTTGAATAATTTACTTGAATACTCAGCCTTTCTGCTACATATCATTGGATTATAGTCAGAACCAGCCATTTCAATTCATTCCAGAGTCCCTGCTTTTTTCACCTTTGTTCAACCTAGAATAAGTAAGCATAAATCTAACAATCAAAATACCATTCCAGGGTACCAGACTATGGAAGAATTGTAACAAATTGCTTTGACAGACCCTCCTCTGTAAGCATAACTACTTTTTTGGGACAAAGCAAGATATGTCAACATGGAGCAATATATGTCAAATCTTTGTGCACATGTGTATAATCTATATGTATAATCTTTGTGGCACCTGACAGCAATACTTACTGACCAGCTGCTTTACTTGCTTCACAATGAAAAGGACTCCCTAGTATTACTGCTCTGACAGCCACCTGTTCTGTGACACTGAACAGGTCCTCATTACCTCTTGTGCCTTATTTCCCTCACCTTCAGCAAAACAAGACCTACACACATCCCATTAGGACTCCCTCAAATCTGCAAGTAAAAATAATGTTGTGATTTGATTTATTTAAAAACATTTGTTCTGCCTAGAACAGTCAGAAGCTCTCTGAGTATTGCACAGTCATCATACCAAGAGGCAGTTTTACTGCCTATACTGTAAGTCTGAACAAGTACAAACACATTAATAAGACAACTGTAAGGATACACAGTATATATTTTTAGTCCACATAATAAGCTTTTTCACTGGCTACTTATTTTCAAACAGTTGTAACTAAATAGCAAACATATTTATTTAAATTATTTTCGAAATAGTGTTTATAGTATATTCCTCCTCTGGAGAGTCTGTATTATGTCTTCTTTGTAGAAATAAAAAAATACACAAAACCAAGTCAACCCTGCAAACCTTTCTTTACCTGCATCCTCACCATTGGAACAAAGCACTCAAGTAAAGATGAATTATATGAGTCAAACTGCATTTGGAATAAATTCACTTCACTTACACATTTGGAAGACCCCAAAAAGTATTATTATATTGATCAAATTATTGGAAGTAAAGACATAGGAACTCTCTGGGCACCCATGGCACTAACCATCTTTAGAATCTTTAGAAAATATAGTTCAGTGCTTAGTAAGACTTCACAACCCAAGACAAAAAGAGAGAGAGAAAGAAAAAGACTTGCCACAGGGGTTCAGTTCTCCAACTTGTGACTTCTGCAGGGGGTGACAGACAGGAAACTAAATGCACATGTAGAATGAAGCAGCATCCCAAATGCACATGCTGGGAGAAGAGGGGATCCCTTCCCTCGCTGGAGGCTGCTGTGTAACGTGGCTTTAAATTAACAGCCAGCTATTTATGTCATCTAAAGCTACAGGCTGACCCCTTTATTATTTTTCTCCAAGGATTTAAAATATTGGAAAAAGCTATTCCACAGTTTCTGAAGTTACAGAGAAAAGATGTACCTATTATTAGAGGGAAGGTGACAGTGATTTCTGTTACATTAGGCTATTTCAGTACAGTAACAGTTAATTTCACTTAAAACATCTTTCTCATCTTTTGATTTCTAAAGTACTCCTACCCTTACAGCACCAAAAATTAGAGCAGTGAATGAAATGCAAAGGTCTTTGGGCTCCAGCAACACTCTCTACACTATCTATCTACTTGGCCTCAAAAGAGTAACTACGAGCAGCAGTAAATGTTAGGTCTTGGTTGAAGCTGAGCCTGGGGAAAGGGGAGAGAGGATATTTCTTTAAGGGTTAAATAGTTTAGGGTTTTTTCCTCAATATACGGATTGCTAATTAAATTTGTGTTAGTTGCCAATAAATCAAGTAAAATTCCCCGAGTCAAGCCAACTTTGTACATGACAAATATGCTATGATTTGACGAACTATATGCTTATCCTTATATTAAATGCAGATTAGCTTTAGAAGAATTACTTCTGCCTTAAAATAATTTCCCTCAATGCCACAGTACATGCATGTTTCACTACAGGGGTAAAATTAGTCCATGCCAACACTGTGCAGAACTGTCCAAACTGATAATGGGTTTTAAAATTGTAAAAACTGTGTGCTTGACTACATAGGCATTAACTAGACAGTACTAATATTGCCATTAATATCATTATTTCCTCTGAAGGACCAAAGGAAGATATCTTCTTGCATGGTATTTACATGGATACAGCTTTCAAGCTATCTAAGATGCTAGGAAGCTGTATCCACTAATAAAGGATTATTAACATAAACTCCACAATAAAGCTAAGGGGGACACAGAAAAAAAAACGAAATAAAGTCAAACTGGATAGTAACTGCTTTTCAGTGAAGAAAGAAAACAAATCATGTGGTATAAAAGATTTGTAGTTAAGGTTATTTTAATTATGTGTTACTGAAAGTTTGTTTACAAAAATGACAAACTGTTTCCTACCTAGCCAAAAAACCCCAAACCAAACGCACAAAAAAACCCCAAAAAACAGGTAAAAAGCAACCAGAAACCACAGCTGAGAGGTGTGAAGGTAGTAAAAAATTCCTTTGTGCCAGTAAAATGACAAGAACTGATTCTTATTAACTACTGCTGAGCTCACACTTGCAGGTATTTAAACAACGCTCTACTCAGAAATGTCAGACATCAGGTGACAGACAGAAGGGAGGATTTCAGTGATTCAGCCCAACACGGTTTCAGGTATCAGCCAAGACATGCCTCATGCTTCGTCTGTTCTGATGTATTTTGGGAATTCTAGTATTTAATCATGAAATTCGGTTTACAGGTGGGCCCCAACCTGCCCCATGTGATATTACCGCTCCCTTCTGTGGGATCCCAACACGTGGCAGTGCCCTGACTGCCCTGCCAGGATCTGCTGGCCATGAGCAAACAGGCCCCAGCTCACACACAGTGCCCCAAGAAGGACCTTTGGCCAGGGGAGGCGATTCCTGAGCCTGGCTGGGAACCTGCCCTGAGGGCTGACACAAGTCCCTTGCAGGAGAGTCCTTATCTATACAGCTATCCCAGCACCAAAGGGCCACTCCTGTTTAGGATATATTTATAATGCAGATCTCCCACTTGAGCCACTTCTGAAAAATAGGACATCTCTGAAGCTGACTGAAAAAACCAGCAAATAAATCCTTCTGTGTGTCACATTTAGACACGTTCCCTGGTATGGCATCTACATTTCAGAGTCCTTTTCTACAGTTCAACTAAAAATATCATAAAGAAATGAAAATTTATTTCACCTTTTTATTACACCTTCATAGAAAACGGACAATAGTAAACTTGGAATTAAAAGTTTCCAGAGCTGTATTGTGGTCTTCTATATCACCATTTAGCTTCTAGTTATGGCTGTCATGTAAACAGCTCTTAATATGCCTGCAGATTCTAAAAAAATGTTAAATCAGGGACACCTAATGCAAAATAATTAGCTTTATATTTTAGATCAATGATATGTGGTATTGCTGTACTATACAATGTGTACCTGGCTGGATAGGTACATGCGCATGGATGGATACAGAGAGAGGCAAAGGCAGTGACCACACAGTTATTCTGACATGATGCAGGCAAGAATTAATTAAAAGGATCCATGCATGTTTATTAGCTATTCTCAGATGTATGGTTATTTACACATTCTTCCCCGATAAGCAAACTGCATCTCTTCACGCTTCTGAATTCAATTAATAAAAGAGAAAAAAAAATAAGGAAAAGAAAAAAAAGGGGCAAGAAGAAATATTTTCTAAAGAATTATCAGACATATTGTTTAATGAATATTCTTTAATCACTATCCAGATATTCCTTAATCACTATCTTTGTTTAAAAACAGTGCTATAAAATCATTTTTAACACAAGCCTGGTGATCTACATTCCATTAGTCCATAAAACTTGATAAACTGTCAATAGTTCAACTGCCATCAGCATTTTTTGACTGCTTTATGATACAGATAAATTGAGTAGGCTGAGCTTTAATTCCAGTTTTATAATAATGCCCCTGGTAAACTTGATCTGGCTTTCAAATCACTGCAGCAATGCAGCTGAAAAAATTAAAACATATTTTACCGTGAAAGAGCATAAACAAATCATTTTTTTATGCAGGTACTCTTTCTGTATCTTTAAATATTTCCCTGATTATCTGCCTGCTAGAAACCAGGAGTGAGTAGTGAGTTAGGTCAGAAATCACTGTCTATGAACTTCCACAACTGAGAGTCCAAGGACTGTGTGCTTGCTGAGGACAAACCCACCTCTGTGTATTCTTTATGATAGGAGCTCTAAGTGTCTTTTGTTTCTAGGGTTCTGAAAATTAACACTGTTAAATAATCCCCTGAGAAAGTGCCATGTATTTCCCAGTGCACAAACACACTACTGGGAGAGAGGAAAGAGGTAGAACAATTCAGGAGAAAATAAACTCCGTTGAGTAATGGCAGGTTGATTTACATAAAAAATTACTAAGTCTTGTTCTCAAATAGAAGCCTGAACTCAAAAAACAGCCCATTGTAGTGGGTATAGGAAACAGATCTTGAGAATGAGCAGAACTGTAATGAAAGAGTGTCTATAGGGCTTTGTTAAAAATACACTGGAGAGGATCACCTTCCCAGCAGTGAACAGCAAAGCTGATAGCTGAAGGAGTACCAGCTATTATTTGTTGGCAGGGTCAGCATGGCAGAAGTACCTGCTGATGAAGCAAACACAGCAGAGAGGGATCCAGACCCCCGAATTTAAGCTGTATACCAAAAGGAAAACAAAAGGGCCGAAGGAGTTATTATTCTTAGTAAATGATGGAGAACTGACCATGGAACACCAGTGCAGTCCAGGGTTAATGCCTTAACACCACTCTAAGCCATTAGAAATTAATACTTCAAGACATTCCAGCAAATAACTCTACATGATCAGGACAAATGTACTCATCACTTGCATTTCCAGATGGTTTAAATTGCACCTATACTGGGGGAATGTCGTATCCAATGTTTTCTATCTGCTGTAGCTAGGTCGTTTACTAAAACATCTAAAAAACAACCAAAACAAAACACAAAAAAAGACAAATTCTTCTTCTTTGGATTTTAATTAAGACACTGCAGAGAACAACTCCTTTCAAAAATACCACTCTAACTGATAAGTGGGTGGTGACAGAAGGCTAATTTAAGTAAAAACAATAATGTGAGACAACTATGTAAATGTAGTGCCCATAAAATGCATCTTCTCTATTTTATCATTTAAGTAAGAACTGAATCTTAGTAAGAAAACATTTTTCTGTGCAGAAAAAAAGTTTTATTAGAAGATCAGAAGCATATACTTTTTTCTTTTAATCACTACTTTCCAGCACAGTATTATGAAAGACTTCATAAATTCAGATTAGAAATTGAACAGTTCATTGAAGGTAGTTGAGGTCAATTATTGATAACCTAAAACACTGAATATCACTGACATTAAAACTTCAAAAGTAATTTCGAAGTACACCACCAGTTGCATTGAAAGAAATCATGATATTACCAGTTTCTTCACTGTACTTTATATTTCAATCATTACCACTCACATAGAAGAGCTTCTTCAAACTCACACAGTGCTAACAGCATTTTTACTCTAAAGTCCTGCCTTGCAGTGTATCTTCATCCTTTTAGTTCCAGCACTCAGTGTCCTCACTAACTGGTTGATAATACTTACTAGGTAATAAGCTCAGCTCTAACAGAAAAGTAGCTCTAGTTCTCCTTTCTGCATTGTTTTTGCTTCCTGGTTGATTCATACAAACAAAACACAACCCTCATTAACACCCTCACCCACAAAACAGGTAAAAGCACACAAAAGGTGTGTTAACAAATCCACGCCCTAGGCAGAACATGTTTATATGCCTCCTCAGCTTCCTGCAGGGTAAGAACCATCCAACTACCTCTATTTCTCTTTTCCTCCAAGGCCTTTCCTCCCGAGTGAGATGGCAGTGCTCTCAAAGGCACAATTTCGCTGCAGTGTCTCTGTACAGTTACAGTGAAAGCAGCCTGTGGGCCTAAGGGACAGCCCAAAGAGCCCATGCCTGTGGAGAAGAGAGTCCTGCAGATGCAGTGAACACAGAATGTGCCTTCACATACAGGGTATTACAATGGACTTGGCACAACTTTGTAAAAAGAAGTTTGGGAGAGTGTGGAGGAACTCATCAGAAGGTTTGGGGACCAGTCATGAGCTGAAAACTCTCCCAATTCTTTATGGAAGGTCATAATGATCATCATTACAAACAATTAAAAGGGAATCATGTACCCAGAAGCACAAGGGTTGGTCATAGAGAATGGAAAGAATGCAGGGTGTAAATACTATGGGGAAGGAGATAATGGGGAGGAGAGTATGTTTTGAAAGCATGGCCTTTAAAAATATGGAGATTGAACTCACCTCAAGACCAAGACAGAGGTGAACCTTTACTGAGACGAAAGAGAGTCCTAATTCCTACCGCTCCAGGAGCTAACAAAGATGGCTGAGCCTGAAGAAACTTCCTAACTCCTGTTGTTCCACAGAGTAGACTAGAAATACAAATCATCATTCCAGTCCTCCAGGAAGTCTTTTATTCTAAGGATTTTAACTTTTAATACATGTCTAAATGAAGTGAGTAAAAGACCTGCCTCCTGTATCACTACACAGGGAAAAATACAAGAGATAATTCAGATGTCTATTAGTATTCATTTTAAATTGTGTAGCACCACTGAAAACAATGGAATCACAGCACTGTAAAACCAGAGCTGTGCAGCAGGCAGGTATTCAGGCTTAACAACATCAGACTGTTAGCACAGTGATCAAGGATACATATCTGAATAGAACACTCAGCCTGGGAGGAATGATGCCAGCTTACTGGAGCTGAAGGATACAGTTCTGTGTTTGACTGGAGGCAAAGTCCTGTTCCACAGCAGATACAACACCGAGCCCGTTACTCTGTACTACAGAAACATCTTCTTTCTACTTTACATTAGTCATTGCTTGTAAAACTCACCACATTCCCAGATATTTTCAAACCCCAGAACCTGCAGTTTGCTAAAGAAAGTTACATTTTTTCCCTTAAAAAATAATTTCCAACACAAAGCTTCTGATTTCTAAATTTTGTAAGGTTTAGCAATGGAAGAGCTCAGAGTACCAAAGTATGAATGAAGCATTCTACTACCCTGGCAGATTCTGCATCATGTTTTAAACAGCACATCCCATTTCAAGCGTGTCTTAAGCTCAGCTGCCTTGCATGGCCCCCTGCTTCTGTCCTTGGCTCTAGACCCTCATGCTACGTAGCAATGCAGTGAGTGTTTTAGAATGGCAGTTGGTTTTGTAGGCTGACTGTAAGCCAGGAGAAATAAAACCGAATACTTCTGACAGGAAACTTGAATGATTATTTCCCTAACAGATCCTGCCATCATATCAGTGATGCCTTCTGGACTTTCTTCTTGACCAAAGTCCAGCTCTTCAGACCAATTGCCTTTTCCTCTGACAATCTTACAGGTGTCTACATCATTTTGTAAATGCCTTTCTTTACAAAAACTGTGAAAAGGCAATTTCCACCACAAATTTTTATGGAACTATTGACTAAAACTCCTTAGTACATAGAATACACCAGTTTGCTTCAGGTAACTTCTCATACCGTATTTATGGCAAGGAATTTTTACAAAACCTGTAGCTTTTTACAGTGAGGACCCCCAAAGTTTGCTTCTCAATCTCTCAGAAAGTGCTAAAAATAAAACCTAATAAAACATGTTTTCTAAGACAGCAGTGCCCCATCAATGCTCCAAAACAACTTTCACCATAATTATTCCTAGGAGAAAAGAAGATTTCAGCAAGCTTCTGGACTGTTTTTCTATTTCATAATTGGAAAGTTGTAACTTTAGTCTCCTTCTATTGCTATTTTCCACATCCAGGAACCATACCATAGTTGCAAAAACTTTTAATGCCCTAGAAATCTAGGAAATAAATTTGAATAAGCTGTTATTGACATTTTGGGGAAAAAAGTCTGTATTCAACCAGTTTCTCCCTCTTCCTCCCTTTCACTCTCTTAGCAACTCTTGGTTTTCAGGGTGCTGAAATGGAACATAGATTAGTAGCAAGTAATTTGTTTTCCCTTTTCTTCATGGAATTATCTAACTGCAATGGCTACTCTTAATAACCAATTAAAACTTAAACTGTATACTCTAAGGACACAGTCACATTAAAGTGGAATAACAAATAATGCCTGGTTGCAAATCTTTTGTTTACAGTGCAGTAAATCATCCTGCAGAGCTGGGATAAGAATGGTCTGCATATTCTCCTGGAATGAGGAAGTAAGTTGAGTAACAAAAGGGGCTGAGTACTCCAGGATCTTGTTGACATCCCCCAAGTCTCATTCCAACAGAATACTGGTGTGAGAGCAATGGAATCAACACAGAATAATACTGCCTCATCATGTAACACTACACATATGCAGACAAACGTGAGACAACTTCCAAACTACCTCAACCCTGAGGTAAGAGATCTGATTGTGAGACTGATGCAAGACATTAAAAGACTTGCTAGTTTTTGTTGCTGTCTGAGCTACAGATTCATTTCTGGATAACCCTGATGTTGAAAAGATGATATCTTGAAGGTTGGGTTTAAGATCTACCATTATAATCCCAGAAATCAAAATTCCTGAGACATCCTTTTCACATGCATTCTGTGGGCCTGGAAGCCTCAATGACTGGCAGATACTCCATGTAAAAACTAGCTCTTTTCATGTGGGAAGAATAATTCCACAAGTGTCAATTAAAAATATTCCATAAGAATATAAGATATAAAGTCATTGTTCAGGATCAAGTCTATTTAGTCTAATTTGCTTTCTCACAGGACCAGATGCTACAGGTGCAAAAATGTTCTTACTTCTGGCATTTGGTATCTTTGCAAACATAATCCATTCCCTTGTGCTCGAGTTGTAATTATCTTTCATTACATAATCACAACTGCTTTTCCCAAAGAACTCCAGCCTCAGTTACTACTCATGAACGCTGGTCAATTAAGCACTCAGCAGGTATTGTTTTGTTTAATCCTTATTGTTGTTTATAAAGCACATTAGCATGTCAAAGTATTTACTGCATGCTATTCAGCCCTTAGTTTAAAGACTGATTAATGCCAGATGAACTTTTCCATATCTCTCATCTTGAGACCCTGGTTGTGTCAGGAAAATGAAGTAAAAAATAATATATTACCCATGTGAGATGGTTTATATGGAAATCTGAAAGATTTTCTTGTATTCTTTTGGCTAAATTTTTCTTTGCTCCTTCCCAGCTGACAAAGACTGATCTCTGGTGGCAAAGCTTCTGGCTTGCTTACAATGGTCCTGTTGTTTTCTGTTCACACTCAGTGTGTTTCAACATATGTACTCCTGTCTTGCTTTGAACTTGATCATGTCTTCATCAATTCAACTGCTAAATGAGGCACCCTTGGCCAGACATTTGCAACAGTAACTTAGTGTTGTGATGAGGAATTTGAAATGCTTTTTGTGTGAAAACATACGTGCATTCAACATGGAGATTGGATGGGGGTCAACAGGAAACGCTGGGCAGCAAAAATATACCATATACACTAATTCTGTTCCACTAAAATATCATCCCTTTCAGTGCACAGGTAACAATATAATTTCAAGCCCTCCTTCTTCTCCCTCCCAACTACCCCACTGATGGTCAAATTCACAACAGCTCAAGCACCACTGAGTCTAGCCCCAAACAAATAAAACCTGCTGTAAATGAACATCATCAATTAGAGACTGAAAAGGAGAATGTGGAATTCAGTGATTTCCCAACAAAAATTCTGTTTCACTACATTTGCAGATTCTGAAATAAATGCAGTAGTTCGATTAAACAGCAGACACCTTTCCCAGGCCTAGCTTTGGGTCCCTGAAATGATGCACTGGGATCTAGGAAAGGATTGTTTAAAAGAGAATTCTAGATGAGAGTGTCACAGTGCTGCTTCCTCCACTGGCAATCTTCACTTTTCCATCAAGTTCTACCGGCAACTACTGCAGCACCTCTGCACTTTATGTGGAAGCAGCTCCTTCCAAGAAGACTATAATGGTGGTCTGTAAGCAAACACCAGGATGAATTAAGCAGCAAAATATCCTGTTCAATTTCCACTGCCCTTCTCCATTTCACAAGACTAAGATGCATCCAGCACTCCTCCCCTGATGTGCTCTCTGCAAGCTCAAGGTGAGAAACACCACAAGTCTTCCTGAACCTAAGAATTTTGTGGCAACTAGAGCTATTTCACTGTTCTTCATTCATTTTTGTGTGTGTGTGTTTTTCTTAGCAGAAAGGAGACTGCCCTTGTCCTGTTATTTTTTAGCTATAAGTGTATGGTTCATGAAATTTATGGTAATATCTTTTATTAAAAACAAAACCCCAAACCAATTGCATAATATTGGTAATTACAGAAGGCTTTAGCTTGCAATAGTTACAGCATTTACATGGTATGTAAAGCACATAAACGGCCCACAAAAAAGATGTTTCTGTGCATTTAACTTGAAAAGATGTTCTTCTTCAATAAAAGTGTCCCTCATTTACTGGCATTATGTCCTATAACTCTCTTCCTTTTGCTTTCCTCCTCCTTTGAAAAAGAATCTTTGAAAAGAGACATCTGCTGTTCACATAAAGATTGATTCCTGCCTAAATTTGTTGTTTGGTTCACGACCCTGAGATAACTGAGCTCTTTATTTTGCAAGTCTTATGCCTTCTTTGAGATATTTTGTTCAAATTTAAAGCAAGCAAACAAACAGGGAATCAATTTCAGATGGATTCCCATAGGGCAAGTGAGACTAGTTTACCATTTCAAAGTATAAATCATAATCATGCTCATAGTTAAGACTCATCCATGACACCTCCAGTAAGGGAGACAAGAAGGAAAATGTACCAAACACTGATGCCTGTGATTGCACCTTTCCTTACAGCTTGTGAGGGAAGTTGTGCTGCACACCCATAACTCCTCATTGCTGGTAACCCATGTAGGGGCCTGGCTGATGGACTCTACAGCCAACAGTCCCACACACCTGCAGGGACAGGCTCATCCCTCCCGCTGCAACTACCTCCCTGCTTTTGAAGATGTACTGAATTATCCAACGGAAACATCCCTTCCCCTTGCTAACGGTAAGGGAATTCTAAACAGCCACCTGAAACTGGGGCTGTAACTTTACAGGGTTCATGCTAAGCTATTATGTCACAGGTAAGTCCATAGTGAGGCAGTAAAAGAAAAAGGGCTTTGCTTTTTTGTTGTGCTCGCCCCCTGACAGCAATGAGCCTGGAAACAAAGAAAGACACTTGGCACCAAAGGAGGAAGAGGAGACAGCTGAGAAAGAAGCAGATTGGTTTGGACCATTCTATTTTCAAAAATACTGTAACACACCATTTAACTTCAAACACATTAAACCTGTGGCTGAGAAGAAATGTAATTGGCAGAGTGAAAAATAACAGGGCAATACCTGCTAAAAAAGCAAAAAAGAAGAGGGTGTCAAGGTCAGGAAATCTGTTGTGCAGAGCAGGAAATAAAAACTGCCTTTAGGACAGTTTGATTAGACTAGAGAGAATAAAAACAAACCCAAAAGTGATCAAAGGGGAAAAAATTAAGTCTTGGTGAGAGAAAACACAAAGATCTAGAAGAGAAAAGGTACATCAGAGTCAGGCAGCTATTTGGTGAGATCTTACACTTTCCATGGATCAAAGGATGGACTTCAGAAGGGAGCGCTTCTAAGCAAGGAGGCAGATTACAGAGCAGAGAGGCATCGGTGTCAGAGAGCGGAAAATACACTTACACAGGAGGGGAAGGGAAGGGGAGTAGCTCGGAATGAAGGCTCAAACAGGCACAGGGAATGCTGGATGCAGCAGGGTAGTGCAACGAGCTGGAAAGCTCCTCCTAGTGCCAATCCTGCTAGATGGTGTCCATTTAATCTTAAGAAAACATGAGACAATTATGAGCTCTCTGGGCAAAGATTTTTTTATGTGCTTTTTCTCCTTAAGGAGCAAGAGATTTCCTGCACTCACATTTCACTGTATTTATCAAATTGCAAGCTGGGATAACAGTGTCTCAAGTACCAACAGCCAGGTTCTCCCCCCACATTCCTGAAAACATGCCTCATTTTTCTTAGCTGTATTTGTTGCTCTGACACAAGTTACTATCTCCACAGTCAAATTTTAATTTTAAGAATAACTTGCAAATATAGAACTTAAAAAAAGGCAAATCCACAAAACCATTTTCAAAAACACATTTTCAATTAACCAAAGTCATCAAAGGGCAGCAAATTCCATTTCTAAAGTTACTTTCTACTTCAACTATTTGTTTTAATGTAGACTTCTACCTAATTATATTATTTTAAAACAAACATGGTATAGCAATTTATAAAATTACAGAATATAATTACGTAAATTTTCTTCTCTTTAAGACTTTTGCAGCCTTCTGAATTAAAATGGATTAAAACCAATAAACTAACAAAAGAAGACTTCAGACTGCAAGATATACATATATTTTTGCATTGTTATTGAGCAAATGATTTTCAAGTACAATCCAGCAGAAGTGTATTATAGGTGCAATTTAGGCTGGAAATAACTTTTAATTGCCAGCATGGTCATCTGACATCAGTTTTTCTAGACAAACAGGTATTTTGCTAAGATTTGCAGGCACAGAAACACATGATTAGGTAATAATGAACTGAGAAGGAAAAATGCAAATCATTAAATTCAATTCATTTAGGAATTTTTGTAAAGTGTCCTTGGCAGTGTGGTATTCTGCTCTTCAGCTGCTGAGGGCAAGAGGCAATTGTGGTTGGCTGCCCCCTCCCCACTCTGATTTCTATCCAGCACATTTGCATTCAGCAACAATTTGAGTCAGTACCTTGTGGCCTTACATATGATCAAAGCTCCATTTTAAAGATTCTGTAGGTACCCACAGCAGGAGACAGCCCTGTCCCAAGCAATTTACAGCCTAAACCTGAAATGCAGGTAAAAAAACCCTACATGAAGCAAATTCTACAATGCCATCTACCAGATCATTACCAAAACAAGGCACTTTTTACTATTTGGTTACCATTACTGTGACATCTAGTCAGTGTTTCACTAAAGAAGTGGGGATTTGACTTCCCCTGAAGTCACTGCCAAGTCCACCCGTGTACTTCATGCCTAAGTGTTGTCATCCTTCTGTCTTGTGCAAACTCTGATTATGACTTTTCCCTGTTGAATCATCATTACATGAAAAGATCAAAATATCCCTGTTGTTATAAACTAAGCAAATTCGTCTATTGTAAATGTGATTGCTTTTTCCTTCCAAATCCTGTATTTCTTGATCCTTGGCTATTTTGTGGTGATTTCATGTTAAAACTGGGTGAATTCCAGTTTAATGGAAGCAGCAGCTCTCTCCCTAAGTCATATAGCCAAGGCCATAAGGAATGAGCCCTTTATCCATCCCAGTCTCTTTTACAGTCAGGTTTCTAGAGGGCAAGCCTTACTGTACAACATTAAGTATTCTCCTTTCACACCTCATCCACATGATTTGCAAAGACAGTGAGATAAGAGCCTTGTAGCTTTGTTATAGAAAAAAGAAAAAAAAAGAAATTAAATTGTTACATGACTAGAAACCTTCCCCCCCTTTGGCAAACCTATCGTTGTCTCTCCCTCACGCATTTTCCTTTGCTCAAGTATCAAGAACTAGATGAACCACAGCAGGAAATGTACTCACACAAGTCCTGCCAATATGTTTGATCTGAACTGTGCTGTGGCACAAGTGCTGCCATCCTTGTCTGCTGTTCAAGAACTATCTGTTGTCTCTGAGAGACTCCTTGATCCTCTTGTCTCCAAATCCAACATTTTGAAAAACCTTTCTTAATTTCCATGACCACAGCTGTTATCAAGGAGGGCAGTTACTTGTGATTTATCCATCCTTTTTTTCTCAGCAGTTATATCTGGCATGAGTTGTTATCCCAGAGCTTACATATATCTGAGGGATTTGCAGAGGAAAAACAATCCTACCTACTTTTCATTACTTCAGAAGAACTGAGGACTTCCAAATCCTTTTTTTTGGGTAACCAAACCAATCTTACCTTACTATAGCATAGACAAATAAAAATCTATATAATATTGCATACAGATATAATTTAAAAAATAATTAAAAGCCATTTACAGTAGAACAATAGTTCCATTTCTTTAGAACAGTAATGACCTCAGTCTATGCCAGAATTCATATGCCACCTGTATTACGAGTTGTCAGGAAGAATGTTTAATGAAACACGTGGTATTCAGACTGGAAGCAGGAAAAGGCATCCTATCATTCAGACAGCTTTACAGGAAGAACAGCCACGTCTTCAGAGCAATTGTTTATGTGTGTGGAGAATTCTATGTGTCTAGTTCATAACTCTGAAGCTAAAATTGCGGATGTCTTTGCATTATTAGACCAAAAGGGAATAATATGAAAGTGCAATCCAGAATATGCAATAGCACAGCAAATGTACAATGTGAAACTAACAGCCATAGCTTGCAGCAAGTTAAAAACAGAAGCATCTGTCAAAAGCCATATAAAGTAAGATTCAGATGGCAACAGAGAAAATAAATCAACAGAATGCTAAGAAGGAAATTAAGCAAAGAAGCCTCTGAAAGATCTCTGCAAGAGACCATTTAGAAAGCATGAGTCAGATGAAAGTTGTTGGAAGTAGAAATCACTGTAATAGAAGCAAAAACATCCAGCTTCTTCCTCCTTTGAATTCCAATTCCATAACTGGCTTTATTTTTACTTCATGGTAATGGAAAAGCTGATGATTAACCTAAGGAGAGCACAAAACCCTTTATCTTAAAATAAGTTCTCATCTCTATTCCTTGTAGCATAATTAGTTCTCAGCAGCAAAGAGTATGCACCAAAGGTCAGCTGAGCACAGTAGCAGCACAGGGAAAAACTGGAAAAAAAGCTGTCTGAAGGAATACTTGTTCTAGGATGCACTTCAGGTGGAGGTTGAAAACTCAGTGAAGAGATGCAATGACAAAGAGGTTACACAGAAAAAACACAGCGGCCATTTTAATTGCTATTTGCAGAAGAGGAGTAGTGCTCTCCAACCAGGACAGAGACAGAAACAAAGGCTATGAGGGACAACTGCTGTAGTGCCATAAGTAGGGAATTATCTAACTGAGGGTAGTATTTTGTCTCCAAATCCTTTTGAAAAGTCAGTGCTGAAGAAAGGAAGCATGCTGCAACCAAGGTTATGTAAGGGAACTGGGTAGTGTTGGCCCAACACAGTGACCCAGCTATACAGTTTCCATAACAATTCTGGCGATACTGCTTCAGTCAGAGAATGTTCTTTAAGGAAATTATTGTTTTTCTTACTCTAAAGAAACAGAAATTATAAGTCCCCTTTCAGTTATATCCCCACATTTGCATTTTTGTAGCAGCACGATACTGCATGCTTATGTTCAATTTAGCACTCCCAAGATCCTGCTTCTCTAATACTGTTTCTTAGTCAGCATTCCCACATTTTATGCTTTTCATTGTTGGCTTTTACACTGAGAGAGAACCTCTTTGTATTCATCTTGATTACATTTTGCCCTGCTAACATCTGCCTCTCTGTTAATGCTCTACTTCCTACAGCCTTTTATGTCCAACTTCACGAATGTTAGCAAGCCCTCCTAGATTAATTTTTGTCAACAAATATGATTGCTGCATTCTCCTTTCTTTCCTTCATTTGCTTTATTTTCTCGTGACAATTTTCTTGCTCAAATTTTTAACTAATGCACATATTGCTTCAGAACCTTGTGAAAGTCATGTAACTCATTAAATCTGAATCTATTAGATTTCCTGTTTTCACTAATTTGTTACCAGGAAACATTCTGATAAATAGGGGTGCAGAAAAGCAGATTTCAGTGAGTGAGCTGTATCATGACCAGTGTATATTCAAACACTGAGGCTTGTAAATGCCACATAGCATTTCCTCATATGTATTATTACTTTCAGTTTATCAATAATTTGAGGTGTCTTTGTTTACCCCACCTTATTTTATGAGCTGTATATGGTTGTAACTGCAGTTCTCCACATGTGCAATGGAGAATCAAATCAGTCTGTAACACTCTGGCCCTGGAGATGCAAGCTCACGAGTTCAGCCTGCAGTTTTACTTTAAAATGTTTGTATAGGGTTCTTTAATAACTCGAGATAGTGTCAAGAGAATAAGCCACTGACTTGTTCCCAAGAGGTACTTCTACTGATAATTTATGGGAGAATTATAGGGGAATTGGCCAAAAGTTCAAAAGGGCACCACATAAGGCAGACGAAACATTCGCCACAGTACTGACCCAGCACACACCAATCCACAACACTTAAGTCAAAACCCAATCCCTCCAGCTCCAAGCCACCCAAAGCATCAAGAAAGGAGCACAGAAAGAGAAGAAGAGGGAGCAAGAAGAGAGAAGAAGAAGAAAGAGTGAGAGATTATATAGCTACCATTGGCACCTTGTGGCAGCCCAGCTCTCACACAGCCACATGGCAGGGCTGTGACACGTGGCACACACATGCCTTTGGTTTTATCTGCTCTGGTCCCTGTGGCCAACCCCCCACAGGAGAGGCCTCTGACCCGCTCTGGGGTTGCAGGCCAGGGTGAGGGGCAGTGTTCCCACTGTCCCTGCCATGAGGGATACGACACCACCCCATCTCCATGAGGTTTGACCCATCCCTTCCCTCTCCACACACACACACACACACACGTGCCTCAAGGTGGTTCTGACCCAACAATTACTGACCTTGTGTCTAACACCCTCTCCCATTATTTGGTACTTCCTGGTGTTCTTTCTTAACACAAAAGTTGGCTGCCAACAATTCTGAAACCTCCTTTGCTAGTTCTTTATGGATTTTGCTCTTTGGTACTGCTGCCTTTACACATTAGAACTCAAAAAGGCAGGGAAGGAACCAAGTCATATCTGCCAAATTCAAGTCACTGACTAGCCAGGCTCACTCCTGGAGGCTTAGCCAATGTTTTGGAAAAGGTCCATATCTAAGTGAAGTCTCTTTTTCAAACTCTCTCCAAACAGGATCTTCATATAGGCAATTTAAAAAAAAAGAAAAGGCAAAAGATAATATAAAAATCTTCACAGCAGCCTGTAGGCTTGCTGAGGAAAGAAAAGCTCTTCATGGAGGAAAGAAAATTATCAGAATGAAGGAAAGAAAGGACTACCATCTTACTTTTACAACACTATCCTTTGGTATGTTAAAAAATTACTGCATACAAGAGAACAGATGTTTTGAGAAAAGGAAGCTATTAAGGATTGAATTCAAGCTTCAGAAAATTTTACTGCCTTCTATCTCCTTAATGAACTGTAGTTGCCTCCTTTACCAAAGTGAAGCATAAAAGGTGCCCAGGTGACAGGTAGCTGTTGGTTTCAGGACCAGGGTCCATAAAACTGCAGCCTGGCCAAAACCAGTTGGACTGAAAATACCTCGATTCAGTGCCTACCACAGCAATACTCTTAGAGCCATATGCTGTTGTCTGGTGAATTAATACACAGATGGATCAAAAGTTAAGAGGCTGCTCTTTACTCCTACTGCAAATTGCCTGAGAGAATTAAATCCTGGTATTCAAGAATGTTAAGCAGCCTCCCTAACCACTGACACCAAAAATACGGGCTAAAACATGACGATTCATTATCTTCACTTTTACTTCCTGGCTAAGTATACACTTAATACAATTTGCACTGTTTCATGACAATGAATCATAAATAGTGTTCTTTTCACAAATCAATTCTTTTCAACTGAGGAGCAATTTTTAAATGTTAGAAAAAGCTTAAAAGTGCAAATTTAGATCTCCCACTTCCAAAAGCTTTTCTTTTCTCTTCTGAAGCTCTTTTTATTTGTCTAGTAGTTAACTTTCCAAAGACAGGAGGCTAAGAGACTGCATTCTATTTTAAAAGCCATTTAAAATTTAAAAATCTCAATGCCTTTTGTACCAAAGCAGCTTTACATCCCTTACAGACTAGTTTACCATTAGAAACGTGGAGCCCAAGTGTTGATGCTCACATATGGTTTCAAAACATAATGTTCACCACACATTTTAAATGTTGAGGTTGGGAACAAACTCAACATTTACAGACCTCATAAAAGAAAATTCCTAAAACTTTTATTTAAATTAGATTATATGTAATGTTGGGCAATTTTACAGCATTTTTAGCATTTTACAAACTGATAATCTTGTCATAGTAACTGTTCTCCTGGCATCAGCCTATCTAGATCAGAAGAAAACTGCCTGTTCAGTTCCAGAATGTTACACAACCCTGTGAGGGTGGTAAGGCCCTGGCACAGGCTGCCCAGGGAAGCTGTGGCTGCCCCATCCCTGGAAGTGTTCAGTGCCAGGCTGGATGGGGCTCGGAGCAACCTGGGCCAGTGGGAGGTGCCCCTGCCCATGGCAGGGGGGTTGGAGTGAGATGGCCTTTAAGGTCACTTCCAACCCAAACCATTCTGTGATAGTGGGGCCACCACAAAGAAAACAAGCACCTGTGACCTCAGCAGACACTGTGAAGCACAGCAAGGGCTGCAGGGGACAGAGGTCTCAGGAATTGACTCCTGAACCTCAACACATGCTCTCACTACATCAGAGGAATGACTTCAGGCTACCAAGGACAGCCAAATTTAACATCTTTTCTGGAGTTATGTCTGAACATTGACCTATCAAAGCTCCAGTCCAGTTCATCCTTTCTCTTCCATGAATTATGACAGATAAAAGTCTTTATACAAGTATTTCCTCACAGAAGCCAACAAAATAGAAACTCAAAAAAATAACAATGTGCTACAGTTGCTGGGATCATGAGATTCCTTTTAAAAGAAGTGGCACTTATGTGTGAATCAGCACATCTAAAACTCTTGTAATTTAATCTACAAACCTCAGTATAAATATTGCAACATACTTAATGCTTCCAGTTCTAGCCACTGCTGTTTGGCTATTTTGCTGCTGAAGTCTCCTGCTATAGTTAAGAACACTAGGAAACAGTGGCTCAGAAGGAAAATCTTGAGCCATTCTTACAGCTTTGACTGGGCCTTTTATACATTCACTGACAAACTGAATTTTGCACAGGTTTACACAAACCCCGCACAATAGTATCAAGTGAAAAAAGTCTTTGGATTTTCTCAAACTGTTATAACAATCTGAAATGTCACTGTCCTACAAATAAACATTTACTCCAGCAGTTAATAGAGGAGCAAAATCAATATTTAGGGTAATTTTTTTTTTATATAAATCAGTGAAAGCCTGCAACATCAATTACTTCTCCCTGGCATAGATTTCAGTGGGAATTGTACCATGTCACACCATGGCTGATTTTGGTCTTACAGAGCTAAGTCTAAACCAGAAAAGAAACCATGCTGCCACACAGCAGGTGATAGACAAGCACTACCAGCAGGCAACGTGAAATAAAGTTAATGCCAACACTCTGCTTTAACAGAATTATCCTAACACCCTGCTCAGACAGACTGGTATCAAAATTCTCTCCACCCTTAGCTTCCACAGAACTAAGCTGGGTATTCCATACCCCATGCATGCCCTTCCTCGAGAGCCATGCTCCTCTCCTGCTTTCCTCTGTAGTATGTCTCCTTTTCTGAGACCTTCTTGTCTCATTCACTCTTTCCCTGCATTCTTTCTGAAGAGGTCTGTAAAATTCTGTTCTTGCTCAACTTTGAGTCCTGAAAATCAAGCCCAGGAAAATCCCAGA
The DNA here is from genome assembly GCA_013400415.1 of Scytalopus superciliaris. Classification (NCBI taxonomy): domain Eukaryota; kingdom Metazoa; phylum Chordata; class Aves; order Passeriformes; family Rhinocryptidae; genus Scytalopus; species Scytalopus superciliaris. Next base: position 413,644 of record VXBX01007989.1, on the reverse strand, counting down.
ACAGTAAGACCAAAAGGAACTAAGAAATGTAGAGTGAGCTAAGAGAGGTTCACATGCAGGATAGTCTGCCCCAAACAGAGAGTTACATGAAAGGCCACCTTGGATTCTCTGTGTGACACCAGTTGCTTTTCCAGGCAACTATTTTGGAATGAATCACTGTGTAGTCCAAAATGCTGCAAGAATTCAATGCATTTGAACACACCCTAAGACCAGTTTATCCTGATGAAAGTGAGCACTGCAACACTCACAGTCAGTCCCAGTTTTCTAAACCGGGTAATCCAACAGAATGTTGTAACGTGTGAGTAACATTTTAGTAATTATTAACAATTAATACTGAAACTAAAACAACACCTGCCCAATAAACTTTAATTGAAATGCAACAGTGCAGGAGAGGGAAAGGCAAGCATGCTCCTGGGATTTTGTTTCATGCTCTGATAATGTCAAATAGTAACCTGTCATTCAAAAGCAGTACCAGTCAAACTTGGGGTAAATAATTTTTACTCTTGTTTTTAGAGAACTTTGAATAAGCACACGTTTCCATGACAGAAAGTTAATTAGAAGAATAATTAACAGTGCTAACAAGTGTTCTAATTAAAAAAAAAAAAAAAGGAAAACAAGCTTCTTCCAGCAGTGGGAGGTTCCAGATGCTGAACAAAATAATGGCTACATTAAATGACAAAGGTAGGATGCAAAAGTAATCTCAGCACTCAATTGTTTGCAGTTCCTTAAAAAAGCTTTTCCAATTTTTGAACATTGATGAGGGCTGCCATCTGGCTGAGAGCAAGTGGCTATCATATACATACATAATGTACTGCATAATTAAGGCAACAATGATAAACTGGTCCCTGACCATGCAGAGTGAAATTTGGTGAGGCCACGAAGTGCCTAAATGAGCAATTTATTTGCATCGTAAGATTGCCTTGATACTGTGTATCAAGGGCCACTCACTGCTGGTATAAAGTGTCCTCAGGCCCTTGAACTCATTCCTGCCAATTCCTAAGCACCAACCAAGGACTGAGCAGCCTGAAATAAGATTCTATTTAATATGATATAATGTTTCTTTAACTTCTGTGACACATGTAATGCTTACAGATCTCATAGATGTTGTTCAGGACAATCAGGAGCGGCACTGCAAAGCAAGTGGAGCAGGAATTTCTCAGAGCAGGCAGGACAGTGTTACAGACACAGTACAGGGCACAGTATAGAAGAAGCTGTCCTCTGTCTTTCAGCTTATGCTTTTCTGTTGCTTTCTCTTGATGAGCTATTTTTCTTTTCTGGTTATTGACTGTGTAAATTACTTTATACAACCAGCACTACTTTCTAATGTAATCCTTCAACTTGGCTCTTGGGAATAGGGGGGGAAATGCTAACTGCTATGAAGGAACAGAGCAATTCCATGGTCGTGTCATTTATTGGCAGAACAGGGATTTGAATTTGGCTCTCCCACAATGTCATTAAATGCCACCACAAAATCAACCTATGAATTAGTCTGAAATAAGCTTATCCCAATTTTTCCTGTTGGAGCTGTTCCACTGTGTAAACTAAATAATGATTAGAGCAGAATTTGAGCAATGGTTTGCAGGCAGGAGAGCACCAAAACCACATCTTCTGAGTCCATCTCTATCCTCAACAACTGAGAAACCTTTCATCTCTAAATGTATTTTACACTGTGCTCAAGGTTTAATGAATCAGAATTTCTGACAAAGTCAGTTAAACCCCTGACTAGATCTGAGTCACAATCTTTATTTTTCTAGGGACCTGAAATAGCCAGTGTAATTTTTTGTGATGCCTAATGTAATTTCCAAGAATCTGATTAAATGAGGCAGAAACTAGATACACGACTGATTTAGAGTTTACAGCCTGCATTTCAGCAAGATCTCACACAATTCTGTTCTATCAAGCTAATTAATTTCCACTAAGTAAAATAATATAAAAATACAGGGTTCTGATGAGGAACTGTAAGAAAGCTTATTTTTAACAGGCAAATGCACTGAATATTTAGTAAAGGAGTCAACTTACTAAAACAGACAACTCTAAGAACCCATCATCATGTAAGGGGAAGCAAAAATGGCTAAAAACTTGTTCTTTACTGAATAATTATGACAAAATTTTAGTAGAAATTGCTATGTGAAAGTGGAGAACAGATAGATTGAAAACCACTATTATTAAGGTCAATGCAAATGGGCTTTGTTTTCCCTTCATACACATTCCAGCTACCATTAATCTTTCTGGATATTTGGAGATGCTTATCAGATCTAAACCACCCAATTTTACAATATTACAGTAATAGTTTATTAATGTGTAATATAATATTGTTGGTAATTAATAGGTATTATATACGAGTGTCTGAAATCTAAATATATCTGTATCTTAGAGCTGTTTATTAGAACTAATTAAATACACTGGACAGTGCTCTCAGTATCCACAGAAAAAAAACCAACAATTCCTGCTTGATTAAAAACCAATTGTGATGAAATACTAAATCTGTATCTTTTCTAAAGAGCAAATAAGGAAAATAAAAAGACTGAAAGGAAAACACATCCATAAAGCCCTCTAGAGGAGAGAACACAGGGCTGAAAAAGCATCACAGCAACGAGTCAGTCTCTGCTTTTAAAGCATTTGGCAAGAAACCCCAATATTATTAAATTATTAAGATATGATACACTTTTTAAGGAAGGTTTGAGTGTCTTCCCCCTGTCACTTTCAGCCATCACTCTTTGTGGAAGGGCATGTGCATGTCAAGCTTGCTCTTCTGAGAGACGAGCTGGACCATTTTACACACACCTCGGTTCTCCCGCACAGAAACACTTCAGTGCTGCAACGTGAGGTGTCTCAGCACTGCAAGGCTATTGGAACAGCCTTAGGGAATTCCTGTAGGGAACTGAGCACTCTAGTGATGGCACAACTGCAGACAAAGCAGGAGTCCCCAGTTTTGCTCCTGGTCTGCCACTGAAGGTACACAGAGCACATACTGCTAATTGTCTGGACAGTTAATACCTGGCTGACCTCAGTTACAGACACTGGAGACATCTCTGTGCTGCCCCACCATCAGAGCCTCAACCACAAAGTGACCGTGTGTCTGTCTCCTTTGTATGAGTCTGTCTGCAATTAGTTACGATAAGGGTCAATGGCACATCTCTCCCCCACACAACTCCCTTTCTCTGTTCATCTGCTCGCTCTCCTCTACCCTTTGTTTGTTTCTTTGAACTTCTCTCTGCCATTTTTCTCTGATGTGGAAAAAATAATTACTACTTCTACCACAGTTTTTATGAGCAGTTCTGCTTATTTAATCTTAACAGACTTGTGGGGCTTCATAAAGTCTATCAGCTGGGGTCAGGTTCTTCAAAGCTAAAAAAGCCTCCAGAAATTAAAACATCATTTGAATATATGTGTGCTATGTTGTAATTAAAGATTTTCTGAACTTCTAAGCTAGAAATGATCACAGCTATCTCAGGATGCCTATGAAACAACCCTGCTTGGAGAGCTCTTGGATCTTCCATCTCTGGAAGTTTTTTTGGCAAGCTGGATATAAAAACTCCTGAGGTAAGTCCATGTATTGAGGAAGACACCTAATTTTTCTTCTGAACTTCCCCATCAGACTTACTATATGTAAGCCTAAAACCTCAAAAACAATCTAGTTCAGTGCTCAGACCACTTCAGTTTGTCCAAAACAGTAAAAGCTAAACAATCCAAAAAACTCTACAAACATCAACATTTCTTTCTGGATAGGTTCACCAAATTATCTAACACAGTCAATTGAAAGACAATATTGTCTGATAAAAATTGCCAGTACTAAAAATTTTTCAGAAAAAAGACACCACCAAAGCCAAAATGGGACACTGAACTTTAGGAACACATCAAACCATCCACCTTGTACAAACTAAGAACAAAGCTGAGTTCTAAGCGTACACTAATTATGTGATTTGTTTTAGAGAACACAGAATATTTGGATTGTTCCTCCTACAGATTTCACCTTTTTTTCACCTTGATGTTTATGTGTGCAGAAAAAACGATGAAAAACTGATAGATTTTCCAAAGTTAAATGATATACACAACTTTCATTAAAGGTCTTGGTTTAGTCTTTAAAAAAAAAAAAAAGAAAAAGAAAAAGAAAAAGGACAAAACAACCCTACTACCCCTCCAAAAATTTCTGCTTAACCTGAGATTTGACCCTGACCTATGGCTTAACACCAGACACAAAAGAAACATATTAGGAAGACCAGCACAAGTAACACATATTTAGCAAAATGTTTTCTCTCAGAGTGGCTATACCGGAAGCATCTTCTTATATTTCTTTTTTTTTTTTTTTTTCTTTTTCAGAAAACTGTTTACCATGGCAATTGTAGTGACTTTCTTTATTCCATATTCACATGGCTGCCTGTTACATCTGTTGATTTCAGTTTTTTTGTGTGTGTTGGCTATTTCCTCCCCATGGCTATCACCTACTATTTTCCTCCATGTATTTTATAGAAATTCTAAAGAGAGTTCTTCCTGCAAATCATTCCTGAAAAGATTTTTTTTCATTCTTACATATTGTCTTAGAAGATAAATGTCATTATTATCTTTTGTCTGACAGTTGGCATTTTGTCATTCAGCCTTAAATGAAGCCTCTGGGCTAAGTCAGTTCCTCTCCTTCCATACTTCTGACGTTATTAGATTAGATTGTGAACTGTAGGTACAAAATAATTCACTGAGATGTTTTTCTTACTTGTCCAAGTCAAATAATGCCAGTTGAAAAGCGACACTGCAGCATGGCCTGACATACTTGGTCTGTTTTAACAGTATCAAGCTGTTTCATCTGAGCCACAATAAAACTTCCAGTAAAGATGTAATCCATTAGTTTCTGTTGTATTACAGAGACCTTGTTTCCTTTTCTGCTTGCTTATCTAAACTGCAGCCACAGAAATTGGCTTTTTTGGCATGGCCATCCCTCAGCAGTGATGGCAGTAGAACAATGAGGTGGGCTGTAGTTGGAAAAACCCAAGAAGTAGGTCCCATGGTACATCTCCTCCCTTTTTATGTCATTTGGCTGTAGTACAGTTGTGTGACCCAGAAAGTGAGCAGGCTGCTGTTGCTATCAGCGTAAGGTCACCTTTGCATATTTAGGTCATCTTACCACCTGATGCAATATTGCAGCTTTTTGTGGATCCTCCATGGTTTTACATGTCCCATCTGCTTATTTTGATTTTATTTGATTCCATTTTAAGGCTACTTGTCTTAACGTCTCCTTTTTCCACAGTATCTTTTTAATTTGGTAGCTCTTGATCTAATGTCTGAAAAATTATGAATGAATTCTAGACAACCCTTGTTTTCAGTCTTTACCAGCTGTAAATCTGTTGCTTTACTACCTTGCCATATTTTCCCTAAAAATAACCTTAACTGTAACTGCTTACAGCCAGCACATCACCACCTGTCAGGACAGTTTAAGTGAGAGGGAAATTAATGTCCTATATAGCAGTATAGAGAGTACAACATTGGTTTTGCCCTTTCATCTTAAAAGGGTTATGACTGTAATTAACCGGCTCATCTTATGACTTGCATTAATGCTTCACAAAGGAAATGATTGGTTGTATTGTTGGCCTTAGTCCCTGCAAGGTCCAAAAAACCCCAATGTCCCTGAACAGGAAATGGATCACTGTCAAGTCTGTTTTCAAGAAGCCAATTTGTGCTTATTGGTTCTCTTTGTCTGGGGATTTTCTAATTGTTTATCAATCACAGCAAACATAACAAAGGTGATGAGGAGGGTGACTTACTTCCTTAGGGCCAAGAGATGCAGTATTGCCAGGGTCAAAGGCTGAATTCCTCACTACACTAACATAGGACACCTGGAAGGTGCTGACCCCTAAAGCACTTACAAGCTGAACGAACCTGATTCATTTGCCCCACTGCCTGAGACCTGAAGGACAGTGCAACACACCAAACATAGAGGAGACTACTTACATAAAATGTGATGACAACTTATCTTGCTGAACCCAGACAAACTCCTCTGCTTAGGCCAGGGACCAAATGACAATACAACCATGTCTTTTGGCACTCTGCTACCCAAGTAATGCCCCCTGCAATCCTGACACCATGAGCAGCAGTAAGTAAAATGAGGTAGTGACAAACAGCAGCTAATATTTGTATTTCTGAAAGCTACTTTTTGACATTGAAACTACACTCTCTCCCAGATCTTTGGAACTGTTTAGCTGCATCCACACAAGAAGCCCACTTATTCTGTGATTCTCTAGCCAAGGAAGGTGCCGCATAAGTATTAAGTTCAACATGAATGTTCACATGTGAGTGCATTTATGTTTTATTTGCATGTATGTACATTTATAAACACACATGGTCTGAAATCTATGCAAAATTTGGAGATATTTATAAAACTTCCAGTTAAGTGAAATGTTTTGAAAACATTCTGATAGATTGCATGTGAATTATTGTTACATCATCTTCCAGAACACCAATAAAGTACCATACAGCAACTTAGATCCACGTGGATTCTTGGCATCTAAACTCAGACCCCTGATAGTTTTAATATTCACCCTTTAGTGGCAAATACCAACCATTCCAAGTGTTCTCTGGGCTGTTGAAACTCTATTCTTTCAACAAATTCCCAAATGTCTCCTCTCACTAGATAGTCTCTATATAAAAACAGCAACTGTCAGCTAAAAACTCTGAAGCACATTAAAATTTTAAGTAAGCATAAACTAAATGAATGCAGTAATGAAACAAGATATATAAAGATTATATTCTGTTTGTATCTTCATTTTCATAATTTACATCAATGAAAAAAAATCCTTTTGTTTTCACTTTTATATTAATTTACTTCACTATTTCTTTTCCCTGCATCTGCATTGTCACAGAAGTCAGCAAATCTTAAACATATGGACCACTAAATATTCCAGTCCTGCAAACAGGCACCTTCTGGTGGGAGTTCTAACCACTTGATCATAGAAATCAATTAATAAAGAGCACTGTTCTGAGTTTTCACTTAAAACAAAAAAAGTACAAAGAAAAAAGACCACTTACAGTAAAATAATGATGAGGATGACACATGGCCCTGGCAAGAAAGTAAAATTTACCACCCTGGAAAAACAATGTGTCAAAAATACCATGTGTCAAAAAGCGGGGCAAAGCCCCCCAAACAATTCTGAAATATTCTAGCAGTCAACAAACTGACCTTACCAAAGTTTCTAAGCAGAACGCTTTCTTGAAAGTCTACCCAGCTCCTCTAAGCTTAGTAGGGGTGGCTGTCATTAACAGGGAGAAGGAAAGGCCACCACGTACTCAATGATTCCTGTCCCGAGGCTGGTATTTCCGTCAGGCACTGCCCCCCCGCTGAAAGCTGCAGGCAGGACACACAGTCAGGCTGCGGCTCCCGGAGCCACCGCGGGCCGAACGGCTGCTGTGCCCATTCCGTCACTGGGCACGGATCAAACTGGGGCACACAGTCACATGGCACTCGGAGCAGCTGCCAGCTCTTGAACTGAACCAGAGGCTTCTTCTTAGGCTTAGGTTTGAACCAAGGCTGTCATCCAATCTTTTCTCTTTTTTTCAAATATATATATATATAAATATCACAGCTATGATATAATATTACCAAAATAACGTTAATCTGCCTAACCTAAGAAAGAACAGACATGCACCGATAATAGTCCAAAACAGCACCCTCTCTGATTTAATTTTTTAAAAAGTCAGTTCTCTCAAACCTTAGATTTTCTGTGCAGCAATCAAAGATAAATTTTAATTCTACCTTTGCAGCAAGCATCTGGGCTGACATGAAGTTCTCCTACTACAGCTGTTTAAGTGTGACTTTAGACAGGGCTATTCTCAGCACAGTCATCCTGCTTACAGTCAGCCTCTCTCATGTATGAAACTTCAGTAGCTTAAATTTTAAAGCATCTTTCCTGATTTTTGAAACAGAGAAAGTTTGAGTACATGAAACCTGATGGGGTCAAGTAACCATACTTTTCCATTCTAGAAAAAAATAATAAGTTCCTGTAGTTGTTCCTGTTACAATATTAACTGAAATGGTGTTTATATATGTAAGTATTGTTTGTACTACAGAGAGAGCCAGGCAATACTATGGAGAAGTACACTCCAGACTTAAAGGATGCATATTTAAAATTTTAAAGAGATCCTTTAAGAGAGACCCCTCCCATAACATCCTTTTCCACAAAGGAGGCAATATATTCATATGGAAGAGAATGGATCTTTATGAGTGCCTTCATTTGGGAAAGAATAGCTCTTACGTTACCTGACAGCCTGGCAAACCCATGGTCTGCTACTGCTCTTCCTCTTTCTTCCCCAATTACAAAGGAATAAATACAGAGTGGGAGTCCGACAGTACATGTCATGTTGTGCTGTGAAATCATTAAGCATTACACTTTAAACTGCTTTCACACTGCTTAGGCTCATGTCCTAGGACTGGTTTCATAAAGGAATTGTGGATTTCATCACTGCAGAAATTGTAATGCTTCCAAACCCCTTAATCGTCTCAAACTCCCATTTCACTTCAACAACAGGCATAGTTCAACCTTTTCTCTGCCTTCTAGAAATTACCACAAGCATATTCCAAACCAAAATACAGCTATAGCAAAAAATCATATTCACCAACATGTTGCCTGCTTGAAATGCTGAATCAGTCTAATCACCTACCTCTCTCCAATTACTTTTGCAAGAGTCAGGAAGTGACCAGAGAAGAAATTTTCTAGTTTATGAGGTGATTTAATATATTATCAAGCAATACAATGCTGAGAGCTTGAAAAAGCCCCCCATTTGAACCCTGGCAGGCCACCCCCAAGGACCACTATGAAAAAAGGGTGGCAGAAAGCTGAAAGGGCCTCAGGGAACATAAATCAGTAGGGAAGTGGAAATGCAAGGCTGAGTATGAAAAAAGACAACAGAAGAGAACTGAACTCAGGATGTAAAAGGGCAGAGAATTTTTATGTATGACCTGAAGACTCTAAGTCTGCTTCAGACCCACAACATAAAATGAAGTACCTGGTGTGTGGACACAATAGCTGGCTACCATTTCTTGGAAATGAATGCCTATATCTGGCAGAGAATAAGCCCCACATACAGATGAAAGCTGCTAACAACCCTGGGTTTAGTATCAACAGGTTTCAGAGTGCTGAGCTGCAAAAACTCATGTTTTTCAACATATGTATGAATCAAAGTTCTATAGAATGTTTAGCATGCAAGGTCTCAAAGATTCCATCTTAGAGAAAGTAAAGATTTTAGTGCTTCCATATTTTTCTCCCGCACTATGCCACAAATAATCAGTCCTCAAGCATGTGATGAAAGTGATGAAATCCCTCAACAGAAAAGCTGAACATATAAACATATGGAAAACACAATTAGTAAACAATCCACAAGATGAAGATTTTCCTCATTAAACATTTGCTAAATAACTCAGGAGAACAAAACTGTAAAATTCAAAGTCTGTTGTAAAACAATTTGCAAACAAAATAAAACGCTAAAACAGTACAGCAAATGGTTCGCCATGAACTCTCTGTCTCCAGAATACATTTTGGGAAACCAGCTTCTTGCTTTACCCTTTCTGAAAGCTATTTCAGAACACTATTTGCAAGTAATAATTTTGTTCTCTCTGCCTATCAGTAGTTGTTTTGAACACTTTGTTCTCTCTGCTTCTGAAGTGCACATGTGCCCTTTCCCCAGTGACATAACATCTATGCTTCTGAATTTGTGTAGTTCCCACCGAGGAGAGAAAGTAAACACATGATTCACTAGTGCCACAGAAAACAACCTAAAAATTTAAAGTTCAGAATTTGTGCAGTATTGACACAATCCTGGATATCCATATTATCAAGAACTGTGATCTAAAGGCATATTATTACATAAACACAATCTACAAATCCACTAACTCTTATCTATAAAGACATTTATGAAAACAAGTAAGCAGCCAAATTTTTTTCTACAGAGGTTAATTTGGGCACTGTATTTGCTCTTTCAGACATTTCATATTTGGAAGAAGAGGTTAGGTTTTTTTTTGTTTTGTCAGAACTTAAAAGGGCTTTCTGAAAAGCATTCCCCTGAGATCTGCACAAAGTGCAGATATGGTAATTTCTCTCTCTTTTTTTTTTTTTTTGGGGGGGGAATATTGTATTTGCTACACTTTCTGGGGGCATGAATAAGTATATTCCCTCTGGAGTCAAAGGCTTCTTAATTCTGAAGGAAATCAACTTATTTGCAGGTGGAAAAGGCACAGAGGTTCATGAAGACTTTCTGCCTGCACAGCAATGGAGTGATGCACTGCCCTGCCCGCTCTCACACCTAACGAGCTGCCGTTATGCAGCTCTGCATTTATTAACAGCACACAATTGTGTTTCATAGGATGATGTCCAATTGTTCCTTAACAAATTGAAGTCATCTGATTTATGCACTTGTTACAATTTGTATTTGTGCAAAACAATGTTTAATTCGTTGCCCTGGCAGTAAAAGCAGATATTCCCTATTAAAGGAACAGACCTACCATACTGACAGCAGCCTTGGTCTTTTGTGCTCTATTCCTACAGCTCACCATCACTGCTGTGGCTTTTTGATTCCTTTATATAACAACCTGTTGAAAAGTATGTTTCTTGGACCATACTGTGTGAAAATCTACACAAAAAAGTGTAATATACTTGTAAAATATTTGTTAGTGATATTCATGGATAAAATGAGGGCTTTTAAGGAGAACAGATTATGGATGCACACAGAGATAGGCATTTATATTTCTGTACTCTGCCTTAATAATGTTTTAATCTGAATCTATCCTGAATCTTTACCCTTGACATGAGCATTGCAGGGATTGGCTTTTCAGAACAGTATTGGCTTTTCAGCCAGAAAGTCCTTTACAGACTTGAAGATACTTGAGATCTACTCTTCAGCCTTTCTCCACCTTCTCATGTCTTTATCCTATAGGCTAAAGAAACTTCTTAAACTATCTCTGAAGAATTATAGAAAATGTAGGGAAAGAGAATTATTCTTGTGCTCTCCTCTGGACCCTTTCCCAATGGTTTGCATGGTTCCTCTTTTTTTATTTTCTTTTTTTTCCTCAGACTGTATGATTCCAATGAAACTGAGCTGAAATGATTATTTTATATATCTTATGTCTGTCAAATACTACCACTGTGTATATAATGCAGTACTGCATTTCCTTTTTCTTTCACAACAACACAGTATTTCTGACTCCTCTTCAGCTTAGAAGACTCAAATACCAGATCCTTAAAATAAAATAAATTAAAAAATGGGAAAAAAAAAANAAACCCCCAAACCACCCCCCCCCCCCCCCAAAAAAAAAGCCCCAAAAGTAAATCCAACAACAAAAAGTATTATTTCCTACTTAATCCTCCCTGTACCTTTGTTTATGTGTTTGGTAAATTCCAGCTGCAGTGTATACTTCTGACTGAACCACAGGCTTTGATTTTTATTCCATTTCTTCAATATTTCATGCCTTTTTTCCCTTCAGTTACAAACCTGCCTTCCAGCCTTCTCTGTTCTTCCCAGCTGCATGCTGCTGTCAAGTGTAACAGGCATACCTTCTACTCCATTATTAGAACCACTAATGAAGATACAAACCTCCAGGCAATCTCCCTGGAAAACCTGACTAATTCCAATTCAGTAGCAGATCACTGAAAACTACACTCTGTGAATGGACTATCTGGCCATGTTTGCATAAGTTCTGCAACAGTTTTTCAAGGCAGTTATGAGAATGAAAAATCAGATTTACATCAAGGACTTACTAAATTCAAAATAATATAAAGGGAGGGAGGCAAGTACAGCTGCAAAAGGAATAAAGACATTCCATATATTGTTTTGTGCCTGACTGTTGTGTGAAGCTTTGAAAATTGAATGTCAGATGGACAATCTTGAGACAGAAGGGGTCATTTCTGAGGGTATATTTATTTATGAGAAAAGAGTGCTTCTACAGCTTCAGATCTTATGATGTCATTAGTCTTATTCTTGCTTGGAAGAGCAGTTTAAAAGAAACCTATTTGATTTTTCCTTTGTTCATCCTTTACTGTTGCTAGTTACAAAGGCATTCACTTCTACACCATATGATTTCTACTGCACAAACATTTTCACAGCTTACATAGGACTACATATTTAGAGAAAATTATTTCAAGGATGCACATTGAACTGGTCTGCCTTTGCCTAAAGAGCACTTTCTTTCATTTGGCATACACAATCTCCTATACATCAGCGACCAAACAAGATCAGTGCAACATCTTATCTTCTGAGGGGCCTGTGTTACCTTTCAAAGCTCATTTAGCTTTGAATGGAACCGAAGAGCAACAAACTTGACTAAAATTCCCCAATGTAACAAAATGAAGCCTCCAGGCTGCAAACACTTCCATGTGTGTAAACTCAAGATGTAAACAAGTTCATCGCTTTTAATAGGATTATAAATACACCTAAAGTAAAGCACACAAAACATTACTTGAAGGCTCAAATAAATAACTCAGATGGCTGACTCATGATCTTGTTAAACCAACATAAATCTGGGCTGCTGCCAGAGGAGGCAGTCCCACCTCCAGTTTGATTGTACTCTGATTGTACCCTAGAGGTTTGTTTGGTTGGCTCTGCGGTGTATGGTGATTTAAAGCCAAATCAGCCCCTGAACTCTGCCTGCACAGCCACAGAAGTGCCAGCACAGAGCTGTAGCAAAAAGGCACAAAGGCTGGGACAGGCCTGTTTGGCAGCACCCCCACTGGTATCTACGGCAAGGGATGGTGGCACTGCAGCCACACTAAAGCATAAGGACACCTGATTTGACCATGGTTTAGCAATTTTTTCCCAAAATATCAGTAAGAAGAAACTGTAAAATATTACTCAAAACAAGTGCCATGTCAGAGGAAAAAATGGTTCTCTCTCTTTCTTTACCTTCCAAGTTATTAATGAATTGTCTTATCTGTTTGCATTTTCAAGTGATTAATGTTTCATTACCTAATCAAAAAATGTTGTTGGAGAGCTCACAAGTGAAAAGATGAGTAGATGTACACTTTCAAAAGATAAGTGAAGAAGATAAAAAGTACTGTATATTAAAAAAGTACAGACATGAATCAAGAAAAAATCACCAAAGTAAAACACAACCTGCAGTGTGTTGTAATATATTGTTCAAGAATTGCAAGATGCCCAATTCTACTTCGGCCTGGTAACAGTATCGATAGAAAGCTTTAAATCCTATCAGTATTAATAAGTATTCCTCATAATATCAATCTAAGATAAAGAAGTGGTTTCCCATTATTAAGAAGATAAAGGAGACAGCACATGTGTAAAAGAGTGAAGTCCCAAGTGACTTGATTCTTTATTCTTACTGTAACTCTCTTCTACCTTTCCCTCCAGGGAATCCAATTGAAATCTACAAGATGAGTGCAGGATTACAGTACTTTCAAACTGAACCAAAGGTATAACATTTTAATGGCTGCTCAAGGCCAGTTATTGAACCAATAATCTAATAATTCTCTCAAGGACCTCATGTGTCACTAAGCTCTGTTCAGCACAGTAATCAGAAAGCATATATTAAAACACCTGAAGTATTCTTTCTCCTCCATTCCATCCCCATTGTGACTGTTTTAAATGAAACTGAAATACAGTCATACCTTCATAAAAGTACAAATATTCTTTCTTTCTCCAACACATAACTTGCTTTTCTAATGAAACAGATTTAGGATATATCATCTTTATTCCTCTTTTCTAGACTGTTCCCTTATTTCTCAATGGACAGTGTCTGGGGGTAGTGTTCTCAGCACCTACCTGTCCTTATGATCTGTGCAACACTGCAAATTTAACTGAACAACTTCTCAAATTTAACTTAATCCTGTGTGCTTTTATTTAGGATTGGATTATCCACCATAATCCAGCCTTGGAGCAGACTGGTGCAGTTGTGAATATTTGTAAAGTAGTAAAGAAAGGTAATTATTCTCTGCTGGACTCATTACTTCCCATTTCAAACACCAAAGCCATAAAAGTAATTTGCCCAGCTCTGGACAGGTCTGCAGCCCATTTCACCTTTGGTTTTCTTTATGTGCAAATCTAAGCAATTTGCTCTTTTTTCATTCTTGTATGCTCTTAAAATAAGATCACTTCAGCATTTATCTTTGTTAAACTATGTATAGTATCAGAGACCAGACTGAAGGACAAACCTTCACCATCTCTGTAAGAGAGGCAGAGAGAGGACAGAAAAAACAAGCACAGCAAACTTAAGGATAGACTTAATGCATGGAACTCGTAAAATGAGACATGAAAGAGAGGGTCCAGGACCAGCTAATAAACTGCATTCAGGCTGCAACTGGAGCTGAACCAAGACAGTTATTAACTCTCAATTCCTTACAAAGCACTGTGCTCCACACGAGGGGAAAATAAAAGCCAAAACCAGCCAAACTCTGGAGTGGGGAGGGAAATAGGGAGGAAAGAGAAGCAGAAAAAGACAAACTCCTGACTTGTCCTAAGGTGCAGATCAGGAACTCCACTTGCCTCCAGACACAGAAAGTGACCACTTTTCTTGCTAAAGGCCTTCTTTCTGGATTCTGCCTGATTTATCAGCTTCTGCAACCAAATCAGTGCAAGAGGCTTCCTAATAAACATTACAGCAGAGAAGGGACACTCAGTTTACACAGGGCCGCCACTTCTTCCACATAATAGAGAACAAAAGTGTTTGCAATTAGCTTTGTGGCCCTGACTTCATTTTTTAGGGTTTGCTATGATCTTTCATAACCCTGCATCATCTCTTCTGATTTCATTATTTTTGCTGTCCTCACCTCCTGCCTTGAAGCACAACTTCCTCAAGCTACTTGCCAGTTACTCTAGCTGCTACCCTGCTCTCTTTGTTTTTTTTTACTTCCATACCTTTTGTATCACTGTCTTCTCCTTTCAGAATCTTAACCTCTTTTTCCTAAGTTACTGCCCACCATCTATTTTGACTGAAGAGTAGAGGCAACATAGATAATATTACACATTTCCACATGTTTAAATGCTTTTTTGAATTCTTTTACTGATTATTAATTGCAATGCTAAGTTCCAAACCCAGGATTCTACCGGGTAAGGGCTGACATAATTGGCCTCCAGCAGGCAGAGGAAAATAAAGCTGCTCTTCCCTGTTGTAAGTGAAAGCAGCGAACCATTTCTTAGGTGGGTTCAAGTCACTACATATGTGTGCATTCATCCACAACCAGTGCTGACCCAAGAGTTGTGCAACTACCAAGTGAAAATATGACCATCACCTTGATTTAGATCTAGTACAGCCATTAAATGACTTTGAAACTGATGACAGTGAGCTGTTTCAGAGTGAGCAACTGAATCAAGTCATTACAAAAATAGCTCACCACAGCATAACTCAGTGTTGTCCTCTCTTCTCCTGACTTTACATGGATATATGGACTATCAACACAGAAGAACAGAAGGCAATGAGAAAAAAACTGGGATTATATTTCATAGCAAAACAATTATTACATGAAGTATCAATATCCAAATGGTTGACAAGGACAACGCTCTAAAAAACGAAACACTCAATTGGAAGCATGTAACATTTTTCCTTTAAAGAGATATTTAAAAGAAGGAAATTAGGTTTTTATAGGAAAAGTTCTTTTTTCACTTGAAAGGCTCTGTTTGAGATATATGTCTACAGAACAGTTCACCCACTTCCTGAAGTCACAATTTCTCATACTTTATGAAACATTCAAGCTGCAGATCATTCAAAGGCTAAGATTCAAAACTTTATCTCCTGCCTCTTGGGAACCCTGACCATGGCACACTAATAGATGTGTAAGATCTACGAGATGGAATTCTCAGCAAGAACATCCATTAATCAAATTGCACACATGAGCAAATCAAGTCAAAAGCTGAAAACATGAACACAAGATACTTCATCAGGATCCTTCACTACTTTCTCTGATTTTATAAGACTGAAGCTCCTGATACTGGTTTCTTACACATGCTCCAGCACCAGCATGTTCTGTCTCATCAGTGTGTTGTTGCAGTATGTTCTTTACCATCCACTTTGTCTCCAGATGATCCACACAAAAAAGCTGTCTGCTGTGTCTACCAGCCGAAGGTATTCAAATGCCTAAATATATATCCAGGGGCCTTACTAGGATTTCTAATGCACTTGGTTACAACTTTAGATGAATAATTACACTTAAAAATTGTGATATTCTTCTATAAGGGATAGTGTCTTCTGCCTTTGTGTATTCATGTCATCAGCTCAGTTTCTGCTAATGGGAACCTGCACTTTGATTGTTAAAAGGCAAAAATGCTATATTTTGACAGCTGTACATAAAGTGAAAAAAAAAAAGGAAATAGTGATTTTTAAATTAAATACTCTTATCTAGTGAACATCACAGAACATATGCTTTTGAATATTGCTTGAGCACATGCAGTATGTAACAGCATACTGACACCTTTTGTTAGTTCCTCTGTTTGCTCTCCTAACATAAAGGGAGCTGTCAAATTCTAAGGGAGAAACAATAGGAATTGACATTCTGTGGGAATGCTGAGTAAGAGCCCCTAATTGCTGAAAGACAGGACTGTGTCTTCAGTTCTCTCTCACCATCAACAATTGCTACAACAGAGACATCTCTAATGCTTTTCAGAACAAACTGCACAAACTCTGTACACACCTATGCTTCAAATCTCAGCTAGCAGACATTTGTTTGAAATCTGTGACAATTCGGTTTTTTTCCATTAAGGTCTTGTATCCAACAGTATTTCTATTTCATTATGTGTTTATAGCATTTACTAGTGATACTGTGCAAGTAGACCTCTCTTGAAAACAGTGACTTCTAAATTAAGATATAATGATAAGGTAATAATTACTGAGATTAAAAAAACCGCCACAAATAAATTGGAAAAAAAATATTGCTTTTCCCACTCTATATACATAGAAATGGATAAAGTAATATAATGGCCTCATGAAGTCATCTTGCTGGAAGTATTGGGTCCATGTGTTTGAAATCTATATTACACCAGAGCAGTGAAATGCTAGAGCAGCAACCTGGGAATTTGGCATTCACCTGCACATTCATGAATCATTAATCTGAACTTCTGAAATGTCCTCTATTAGAAATGTCTGTCCCTTGGAGCCATTTATGGATTCAGAGAAAATGAGTTATGATTATGAGCAGCACAATGAAGGAAGACTGGAGGAACACAGTAAGTTGAAAGAAAGGAATGAGTCAACACTGGGGAAAAAAAGACTAATATTGGAATTAACAATTCAAAGAAGAAAGAAATACTAAATGGGAAAAAAACTTGCAAGCACATCAAGAACAGAAGAAACTGAAGCTAGTGTCAATTAACAGAGCTGTCCCAATAATGAGTAACACTGAGTCTATGGAAACACTGCTTCAGAACAAGGAACCCTTCTGGATGCTGAACTAACCAGAGGGCAACATCAAAATCAATCACAACAGACTCAGCCACACTAGGTTGAAACCTAAAACTCAATGGCTAATGTTAGCACAGCTTTGAAATATGAAATGTTTCCTAACAGAAAAACATGCACTCAACCTAATGGAGCACATGGCTCCCTCCTCAAGAACTCTAATTCCAATTTCCTCTTAGTTGTTGTTACTAAGGAGAAGTATTTTCCATTTCAGGTAAATTTTCTTACCAGTCTCTTTCTAACAATAGAAGTCCCTCACAGGACTTCAAAAAAACCCAACAGAGAACTGTAGAAAGATTTCTTTGGTAAGTTATTTTCTCTTACAAATGTTACACTTTTGTT
Source organism: Scytalopus superciliaris (assembly GCA_013400415.1). NCBI lineage: Eukaryota > Metazoa > Chordata > Aves > Passeriformes > Rhinocryptidae > Scytalopus > Scytalopus superciliaris. The sequence goes on along the minus strand of VXBX01007989.1, from coordinate 395,931 downwards.
TTAATCGCTTGTTTTCTGTTGTTTAATCTCTTATGCAGGATTTTTGTGACATACAACTTTTGAGTAGAGGTCTTGGCAGATGATGAATATTTTATCAGATTAAAGGAATTCTTTCCCTTCTGCTCAAACTTACACTGATAAATTTAGATTATACTGGAGCAAGAATGAGGTACAGTAAAACTTCCATTTTAAAGTGTCTAACTCTCTCAGTCTGCTCTATTCACTTATTGCAGCACAGCACAGCCTTTTCTACCCAAATTCAGCCTCAAGAAAAATGAGAATATTCACACTAACTTACACCAAGCAGAAGCTCTGACAATCCCTGACTACACCAGATTTAAACCTCTCTGTGTCTATTCGTGTACCAGCACACGTTCTGCTAAGTGTGGGTACACCAGTGCCTCCCAAGTTCAGATTTCTTGGTTATGTCCAGACTGCAATACAGAGCACCCCTTCTGAAACGGCGTTTTAAAAGCTGAAGTATAATATATATTTAAGTAAATATTATCAAAATAATAATTATAAATAAGTAATAAGTAATAAGTATAANGTAATAAGTATAAATAAGTATATTTTAGGACTTGGAAGCAAAATTTTATTTTCTACCATTGCATTTGATCTAGTTTTAGTTCTTCTCTGTCAACATTTCCTACTTTGACTCTAAGCCTATTCCCCTCCCTAGAATTTTGGCCCTTCTCTGTACTTATAAGCCTCCCTCACTCCCTATGTATATATTTCTTTACTGTACATTATGTGACTCTGCAAGAATCAGAATATTTGTAAGGTTTTCCATTTGTAATCCATTTTCCTGTCCCTTCACTTTTCTAGGCCTGTATCTGCTCTAGTATACTTGCTCTTTGTTGATTATACAACAATGTAATTCCACACTAACCTTCCTTACCAACTAAGTACATTGAGGATTCACTTCCCTCAAGGTAAATTTTAACACCATTAATATGTAAAAGCGTTACCCTTTGGTAACAAGACTCAAATACTACTAAACCCACCTTCTATTCACGTGGGTGTTACACTGTGTTCCCAAACTCACAAACTACCAGATCTTCATTTCATTTTCTACAGCCAGATGGAGTTGTTTCCCATGTACTTACTTAATGAATTTAACTATTAATTAGAATAGTTTGCCAGTGGTTATCAATAAACATTTTTGATATTTACAGAGTATCATGAGGAACAGCCCCAGACTAAAAGGATAGAGTGAGGGAACAGTCTGTAAGGTTTTATTTGTTTAATTAGCAATGGTTCCATAACTTTCAACAGAACAAGAATGTTTCTAATATCTAGTAACTTACTCCTCCTTACCCCCCTGCCAGTAACTATCTCACCCTCATAAACAAGGATCACTTCAAGTAAAATCACAATTAAAGCAATTTTTTTGAATTTTTAGAACAAAAGGCTCCAGATGCAGCATGCTATCAGAAATTTGACTGGGATCCAGAATTCACAGTTTGTACTCTTTGTTGTTAAAAGAACAATCAAAACTTGGTAGGAACATTTGGGCAGTGAGCGTAACAGGTGTCTGGACACACAAGCTGGAAAGTGCAAGTGACACAGGATGCTCGGTGTGCTCAGGTTAGGAGTTTGCTGGGTGCTACACTGCCTGCTCAATTAGCAATCTGCAACTCTTAAATAAAGATAGGCAATTGAACCTGTATGACATTCCCAGATTTTCACATCCATTCTGATTGATTCTTCTTGTAAACACTTTGTTCACAATTTCTACACTGCATCCTCTTTGACCTGGTTGCTTACATGTTGTTTCCTATGAAAATAAAGCATCTGTGTACTTAGCAATCTGCCATCACAGTGGACTAGAATGACAAAAGAAACAAGAGACTCTGGAAAAGCAGGACAAAAAAAGAAAAGCACATTTCTACACTCTTCCTCTTCTTAACATTAACATGAAACTGCACTTTGAAAATGAGCTGCCACTTACTGAGGTGAAACTTGTGAATTCATTAAGTGTGGCATAATTGTTCATTCCCTCAATGCACTTGGTTGCCTGAAGCCTATTTCTTTGCAAAAAAAATTGCAAGAACAAGAATCACATTAATTCCAAGAAATCAGCAGAGAATTAGACACAGTTTTATTTTTGCGCATGAATTTCAAAGAGTCAACTCCAACAAGATGAAAGAAACAGATCTTTAAGAAAGAGGGATTAAAGGAATAACTTATAAATAATCAATAATATAATTAAGTCCCCATGCAAATGACTCAGAAAAAAAAAATCTCTAGCTGAAGTTTTTTATGCTCAAACCGTTTATTTGGTTTTTCTTAGGTCACACCAAGCTCAGACTCCACTCCGAGTGGCACACTGCAGGTTTGACAGTGATCAAAGTGATCCTTTCAGTTGCCACAGCTGGGGTAACTGGCACATCAGCTGTGCTGGACACCTCTTAATTCACCATCAAAGAGGAGCAAAATAAAGTTTAAACCAGTTTTATCCCTGTACCCTCAAGGATCAGAGATCTGAATTCCAAAGCACTGCTTCTACCAAGTAATTTCATTCTTCCCAGCACATAAACCTTCAACCGAGCATTTAACTTTTTTCTTCTAGTAAACCTCAATGTACTGAAATTCAATCCATATGGAGTGCAAAGCAAGTAATTTTTAATCACTATTGTAATAATAAAATTTAGCGGCTATCTTAATACACATTTTTCATACAAATAGTTTTAATCACCCCTGTAATAATCAAAGACCGAAACAACTACATCAGCAGTTCCACCATCACACACTCTTCTGAGCTAAGCCTTGGCGCCTGTGGCAGCAGCCCCAAGCCGTAAATCTGGACTATCACTACAACAGCCACTGGCCTCTGCACCTCAAATATTTAGCAGCACTTGCTATGCATTATCCCTTTACAGCTGCAGGTGAGGGGTTAAGGAACGCACAGCATTAATGACTTAGAATTACTAACTGGCTTTGGTACTTCAGCAAATACTGTTTCATTTATCATTGTCACCACAATCATCCTGCATTCATAAAAGTACCTTGAATAAGTTTTATAAATCAGAACATTAAATGAAACAATAACTTCTTGAAAATACGATGGCCTCTAGAAAAAAAAAGAAATATTAAAAAAGGGCATGCTAAACACAAACTTGAAGAAGGCTGTTCTTGGTAAATGAACAGACATGAACAGCAAATACTAGGGTAGTTACTCGAGCCATACTCCTATCTCTCAGCTAAATTCAAAGATCTGAGAGTGTCATGTTCATTTAAAACCAACCTGATTCTAAAAAGAATTATTAGGGATAGGTAATAACAAGAAGGTATCTGCTCCAGTTTCAACTTGCACGTATCTTTTTGCAAGCAAGTAAAAACACCAGCCATGCATTTGAAAGTTGAAATTATTTAGACCTTCTGAAGATGCTTCTGTAGTCACTCCAGTTTCTCCAACTCAGATTATTTTCAGAGATTTGAATGTAATTTAATTGTCATTAACAGTATTTTCAAATTAATGTCAGTCCTTTTCAGTCCTGGGTAATCACACACAGTTATTTCCTCCTAAGTAACCTGTAATGGCTTCTGAAGTGTTCCTCAACTTTCTTTCCTATCAGTATTAAAGGGGACTTAGCCATCTTAGTTCCTTGCTGCCACAATATCTCAAAACTCCTCTATTAAAATAGTACCAATTCCCTGCTGATTTACAAGGAACTTCTTAAAACTGGGATTTTGCTGTGCCAAATCCCCCAAAAAGATCCATGATACCAAACAAGCATCAGATACTAAGGATTGTAAATATTCAGGGGAACTTGCTAACATAAAACAGAAGCTAAGAACAAAAATGTCTTTCCTACTTTCCACATAAAATTCACTTTCTCCAATTAATCATAGCCAAATAAATCACTTTTTAAGGGTCTATGACTTTTTTTGCTCTATCTTGATATATCCCAAGGTTCACATTCCACACGACCATGGGCTGTCCAAGACCTTAATGGAAGTACTCCATTCTCAGGACAACTTTCCCGTCTTCTTAAGTTATGGATTAAACACTACTTACTCTTCTCCAGGATATGCTGGGAATATACTCTTGGGACTATACTGGTTTTTACAGTTAACAAGTACTCCTGTAAAAAGAGTAAATAATTTCCTTGAAAATGTGTCAACTCCCCACATATTATTGATCTGTTTTCCTAATCTTATTTACATGTTTATATTTCTAACAACTGCTGGTTCCTCTGTCAAACATGGTAGGTACTCTGGTTGCCTTCTGATGTCTTGTGATGGCCTCTGACTTGCACTAATTACAACTCTTGTTCTGAGTCCCTGGGGGTTTTAGAAAGCATATTGACAGATCCCATTTTCAGACTTCTCTGTCTCATAGTTCATAAATGTTGACATGACATGGATGATTGCTGCTTAACAGAAGCACCTTCCAGTAAAGAACTCATAAAAATCTCACAAGAGTCAGATTAATATTCCCAAACTACCAAATAATTTGAAAATTATGGTCCTGCACTCTGAAAGTTTTTTTCCTTAGACAACTTTTACCTCTATGACCAAACTAACCTCTTTAACTTTTTTTCTATATTTCCTCACATATTTTACAGTAAGCCTAAGGACATTACTCAAACAACTCTATCTGTGAGCAGTGCAAAGCGACTGCAGCTCTATGTATCAGGCTACATAGCTTCCATTTTATTTTTACAGCCATTTAATTTGCCATAGATTTCGAGCATTTTACCTCACTTTCTGAAGGGTCTCTGTCTTAACCATAAGTTTGGACACTGCTGTATGTACTCAGTCTGAGGAGAGAGAGGTAATTAAACCGATTTCAATCAGAAGATTTGTATAGTCCTGGACTTGGCTCTGGGGTGCCATTTAAGCAACAGGGTTAAAAAGTGTACCTTCAAGCAGGGCTTCTCATTTAGTCGCTGTCTTGGTGATGCTGTTGTCTGAGGACTGCACCAATATCCTCTTTAAAAATATGTTTTGTGCCATGTTATTTCATTTTGTTTCACAGTACTTAAGCTGTAAAGCACCACTAAAGTAGCCCTTGCGGTTTTACTATCAGCAATGTGCTATTCAATACCACACAGCACTGTGAGCTCCACTCACTTTGCAGGCTTTCATGTTACTGCTTTGATAAGGTGGCTTTGTTAAGTATAGCTCCCTGCACCTGTCAGCCTCTGCTGTACTTCAGCTGAAGAGTCACCAGAAGAATGTTATCTTTGCAATTAGTATGTAAAATTACACAGCATTTTTCCTCAATTTATTAGAGAAACACAACCCACAAGCCTTGCTGTGTTTAGGGTGTTTTCTGGACTGGTAAATCTCGAGTACTCACAATATGCACCATGCTTTGCCCAGAGGTCAATTCCTAATGACATCACGGCACTCCATGAGCAGCTACAACAGCACAAACCTGAGGCTCCCCTTGAAAGGTGCCAGTCATGGGACCTTTAATGAGACTATCATGACACAGGTGAAGCTTCCAAATATCTCCTGTATAAAGATCTGACAGTAGATAATGAAAAATCCCCACTCACTTTGTGGGTGTTTGGCTTGTTTTTGTTGGTGGAGTTTTTTTTGGTTGGTTGGTGTGTGGGTGTGGCGGGGGTTGTGTGTTGTTTTTGTTTTCTGGATGGTTTTTTGTTTGTTTTTGATTATTATTAATTTTAGAGTTTCATGCCTTTTCGTTGAATCACTCCTAACACACTCCATGAGTTATTCACTGAATTTTGTCAACTGGCTCCCAGACTGTTCTTTGCAGGGTTTGCACACAGTCTGATTACAGCAGGTCCTGATTTCACATTTATTCACCTTAGCACATTTATTCACAGTTGTAACAGCTGTGCAACAAGACACTGCCAAAGAACTTTATTTCATGTCATTATTTTACAAATTTCCTAAGAAGTGATGGTAATGTCTCTGAACACAATTCAAGTCTATCTTCATGACGAGACAATGCTCTCTATTCAAAAGTCCAGCAAGATCACTGCACAGGTGAGAACTCCAGAATAACAGTGCAAAAAGCAAAATAATGTATTTCTAACTCAAACATAGGAAATAATGTAAAAAGTTAAAGTAAATATGCTATGATCCATCAGAATTAGCTGCAGTGATTACTAGGAAATTAAACAAATACTAAGTAATTAAAAGCTGCAGTTTTCTCCTTCACAATACACAGTATCTTACCTATTAAAAATAAATGGCAATATTATAATTTAAAAGTCTAATCTACTGAAACTGACAAAGACAAGAAACTAGTCCTTATACAAGAAAATTTCCATAAAACTCACTGGGAAGGTCTGACCATTTTAAAAACAGCACCTGGGCCAAAGGTGAAAGAAAACCAGTGATTCTTACTTAGAAAATTAATACACAAAGGAAGATCCTCTTAATGAGGCATCTAAACTCTTCTTGCTGCATTTATGACTTTATACAGCACTGTGAGAGAGAGAATTCAGAGACAGAGAAGGACAGTATGACAGAGTGTGTGTGAGAGTCTTCTATTACAGCTGCAAAAAGAACTCGGGATGTATGAGAACTAAGAGCTCACTAACACTCCCGTGAAGATTTCCTCCCTGCAGCACAATACCACCAGGCAGGGAGGTGGAGGTGAATAACCCTTCAGAAGAGGTCACTGCTGGGCCGCTCCTGTTCCTGTTGACTTCAGTAGCATTAGCATTCAGCTAAATAGCTTCAGCATAGCTGAGGTCAAGCACTTCAAAAAAAATCCAGCTTTAAGGGGTACTCTTGGCACCTTTTCCAAAGAGCAGCTTCTGCTTTGACATACAGCTTCAGAGAAAAACACTCCAGTTTACACTTCATGATGGCCCTCCACTTGTACAGAGCAGAATCTAGAAAATTGTTTTCAACATAGTAGCAGGCTGCTTATACTTTGATAATTCCTTCTTTCATAAAGCACGTCATATAAGCATATACAGCCAGTACACATTTCTCAAGCTGAATAACTGGGAGCTGAGGTAAATCCCCCGGCAGAATGTCATTACAAGTTATTATGTTGTAGGTGCTTTATTTTTTGAGAGCTGTGCTTGACTAGAACAAAGCTGAAAGCAATCAGGAATCCATACACTACAGTACAGCCTGAATGTCTCCCTGGGTTATGTGCAGACTTAAAGCAACCTCCAGTTGCCCTGACCTATATTTTGACACAAGGGGCTCCAGGCAGTAAACAGGAAGCAGAAAATTTGGAGGGAACACAGCACACGCAAAGTAGTCCTTCCTTCAGCATTCCACCATTGTGCAGGCATTCACACTTTGAACACAGTCAAGACTACTTATGTATGCAATAAATAACTCCCAGTTGAAGTTACACCTGTGCCAAGCAGTCTTGTACCTGTGATGGTATTGCTTCCTATAAGGATTTACCCTGAAACCACTTGGTTCAATACTCACCTTTCTTTTTTAAAAAGGGTGTTTCAAATTAGAGCAAAATAGCTGTTTTCTATGTTCACATGTTTATTCTGTCATAATCTGCTCTTTTTTTTTTGTATTTTACTGAAATTAGTAAAATTAGGGAAAAAGAGCAAAACGCTACCAAGATGGATCCCACCATGCTTTTGTCCATTTGAAATCCACCTCGATCAAGGATGCAGAGTTAGAGTGTCAGGGTGCAAGGGGAAAGGACTAGAATCTATGTGTAAGCTCCTCCACAGTGGAAGTAAATCTATCCAAAGACTGATATTTGCCTAAAAGAGAATTTTTGCACATAATGATTGGATAAGGTGCATACGATTTAATATAAAGTTCCTCTGAGACAGGACATTTCATAACCCCATTATTACAGTTCCTATTAGTATTCTTAACTGACTTTGCCCATTATTGCTCTGATGTGCCCCTGACTCTTGTCTGACTGCTATTCTACTTTGAAGAACATACTGCTTTCCTGGTAGCTCATTCTTTTTTGCTTGATGTTATCATTTGGCTATTGTCCACCTCCTGCTCATTAGCCATCCTACAGTTTTTATTTGCCTGCATTCATGCTACATTCATCTATAAATACACATTAAGTAGCAACTGCACTGCAGCAGGTTGGCAGTTGTTTTCCTCTCCTTTTGCTGTCACTTCCTTTGACATGAACATCACTGATAATGACAGGACAATGTATCAAAGTATAAGCTGATTTTCAGGCTTAAGAAAAGCGGTTAAGAAACAAACAGTATGATAAGGTGCTGGACAACTAAACCTGTATGACCGTATTTCCTCCTGGATTTACTTGCTTAATTTTAGAATAAGTGTCTATGATACTTGAACTGCAAAATGCAGTATATGCTCCCACACTCGTAATAAAATATATAGCATGCCTATAAAGAAAATTCCATTAAATAATAAGCATGCATTGGAATAAAATAAAAAATAGAGCTCAATTTGTACTTACCAACTTCTAACATTTGAATATTTCAGCACAGCAAGCAAAACCAATTCTCTCCCTTGTTAGAAAGATTTGCATGTGCATTGTTTTCTTAAAGTCCACATTTTACAATTAAATTTCCAGCCTCAATTGCATAACTGTTATAACATTCATACAGCACAGACATGTACTGTGCTATAGGGCTCCAAAGAAGTGCTTTTCTTGATCAGTGCAGCCCAGTAGGAAAGGTTGTTGTCAAATGCACACAATAATATCACAGCTACATGATTGATTGATATGCATGACATATAACGCCTCCTTAATTTTTACCACCTCCATAAAATGTTGCAGACTCCTGTGCTCATCTTCGGAGCACTATCCAAAATGATTTATACCTCATCCTATTGCATGGAAGGCTTATTTCACTCATTCATTAACAATAGTGGAAATTGCATCCAGTTTTCACCACTGATAAAAGTGGTTTTCTTGACTTCCAGATACCTGTAACTTGCTTTAGAACCAAGCTTGTCTCAAAAAATTGTGTTCTACAATGCTGTTAATTCCAGGCTTATCTTGAGAGGATAAACACTGGCAAAGGAGTGCTCACTGGCCCTTTAGTGGAGGGCTTAGTAGAACACATTACTTGCTTTAAAATAACTTCTGGCAGTGCTAAGTAAGTCTCTACACCTGCGACCAACAGAATGAAAACAGTTCCTGCAGCTGTTCCAAAGCTGACAGACACTGCATACGTAGCATATTTAGAAGGTAACTGAAGTGTGTACACTCATTTATATGTGCATATATGCACACATTTTTCCCTATTAGAGCTCCCTTTTTGCCATGCTAATCCTAATGGCTTTCACAGTAATCACTGGTGAGAAATGTCTATACCTCATTGGGATGCTGAACAACAGAACACAAAACCTGATGCCATCTAAAAGACTCTATACTCTTCCCTCTATTCAGAACTAAGCCAGCTCTCCACTGCTGAGCAACAGCTTCTTCTCTGGTTGTCAGCTGAAAGCCACAGTGACCCAGTTGCTTTTGGAAATGCCAGAAACCACCTGTTTTGCCTTGTGCAAACACTGAGGATGTGAGCCAGCAATGGCAATTCTCAAACAGAAAACCAGTATAAGCAACAATGAAATCTACCCTAATTTCCCTCCATTCAGTTGAAAGGATATCAGAGTTGCTCTGCAAAGTTTCAAATCCTCCAGTTTGTAAGGTATTGTTAGACATATAAATTGGATCATTAGAGCTGTTTGTAAAAACACATGGACAGAAAGAGAGTTTTCTCCAAGTGCAAAAAATTGTACAGCCTGTCCTCAAACAACACTTTTAAGGACCCTCCTGGTCTTTCTGAACTTGCAAGGTAGTTTCACATAATTCATGAATTTGAGTAATATCACACAATTTTACCAATAAGCTATAAAAGTAAAGTCTTGTTAAAAAGAATTGAAACTTCAGTATTCGACTGCATTATCAGAGGGGTCTCAAGTTGGCCATTAGTGAGTTCCTGCAGCCCCACTGTAGCACAGCTAAAGCCACAGCCCTCCTGCTGGAGATACCACATGAGCAAGGGCTTTGCTGTGGTACAGCTGCAGAAGGTCAGGAATTCTCAGCTTTCATAAATTAAGCCAGCAAAGGCCCGACTCAGCACAGCTGCACCTAAACTAGGAGTCTGCTGATGGCATAAAGTTTGTTCTGAATTCCTCAGGAACATCTCTGTGGAACTTCTGTAGTGGGACTTCCTTATATCTGATAAATATTTCAGAAAGAAAGTAGGAACAAAGCAAAGAAACTGAGAAGAATGATAGGAAACCCTATCAGCACATTGTGTCTCATTTACTGTCCTACTGGAGAATCCCAACAGAGATGAGGCACTTCTTATGGGCAGTAACCAGGCAAGATTAGCAGCACATCAGTGACTTAGGGCAGGCTTCATGTTATTAACTATTTAACAACTAACCATCAAATAAATTTTTACATTAAAAAAAAAATATATACTAGAGCTTTACCCAACTTCAGTGACATCAGACAAACTTCAGCTAGTCAAAACATTTGCAAATGTTTCTGAAATGCAACTTAGATATGCATCTTGACACAGCTCTAAATTCAGCCAGTTGAAAATTAAACAATAAAAAAGTATATGCCTGGCACAAAAGCCCACTGCCCTACTCCAAATACACAAGAACCCGTGGCTTGCTACTAGAGAGAACATAGTAGCAACAGTGACACAGATTTCATTACCCCTTAGAGGGAGACAGACAATTAAGTGGAGAAATTTGTGTAAAGCTTAATATGTAGACTGGCTGCTCCTGCTTTCATGTTCACAATAAAACCTCTATAAGTTGTGGCACAGCCTCCAAGTTTTCACAAAAATATGTCAGTATAGTGGTAGCTAGGAAAATTGACTCAGTTATGAAATCTTCCTTGCCTGAAAGACAGCAATATTACTGGAATCACCATTTGTCTCAGAGTAATGAAATGATACTGGGAAGAACTAACAGAACATGCTTAGCATATGAGAAGTTGTAGTCAATATTAATTATTTTTCCACTATCAATGCTGGCAAAGAACAATGCTCAGCCTCTCTTCCTCTCCAGTGTATTTCTGTTTCAACACACATATCAATATTAATTTCCCCTGCAGAGTTCCTGTCATATGTAATGAACAAACACACGCTATGTGACATGTCTTTTTATGTCCTTGATTTTTACATTACGTCTAATTAATTCAGATCACTAATAATATATTTTAAAGTAGTCCCAATTAAAAAGACATGTGCTGTAAGACCACAAAAAGTTAATATAATGCATGAACTCACATACTGTGTATGTATTCCTGGTCCCTGCCACAAAACAGCTGTCCAATTTTTCCTTTCAAATTTTCATTTAGAAAACCCCTCAAAAACTAAGTAAGGAAGCTTCACAAGGTACTATTACAGTACTAGAAAGAAAGCAAATACAGCCCAGCTATATCACTCTAAACATTATTTACTTTATGATAAGTTGGTTCTGCAGACATGCATTCTGAAAATGCCATCTTCTTCAAGACATGTATGTTTTAGACCAATCAAGCACACTGACAGTACTTCACAACAATTTCACCCAAGAATCCTCTAAATTACAATCCTCAATATTATTAAACTCAGAAGATGAATCACAACTTAATTTCAGATACTTCTTTTCTTCTCATAATGTCAATTCCTCATTTCCGTAAGCCATCACATCACTCAACATGCTTTAAGGAAGCTATTAACACACCTAAGAAAAAAATGCCTTTCAAAACAACAAAGACAGACTAATCCTGGATTCACAGCTCACGTCTGTATTTGCAAATAATGTGGCCTAGCAGGAGAAGACTTACAACACTAAAGTGATGCACAGAACTTAATGAGAACATTTTTACTTCAGATTAGCCCTTCTCTCATCCCATGATCTGAATGTTCATCTGAGGCTGAAGCATATTAGGTGTATGTCTAGAATACATCCTGAAGTTCAATCTAATTCAAAAGAAACTCAGTGTGTGTCTCTACAAACACTTCAGGATGTGAGCCAAAGCACAGTAAGTGCTGATGATCTGCTTCAAAAGCACACTTCTGAATCAAAGTAAAGAACAAAACGAGATGTGCCCATTGAAGTCAATGGGACCTTTGTCATTCCTTTCACTGAGATAAAACTTACTTGATCCTTCCCTTCCTTTGTGTTTTTTTCCCCTCTGATCTTTCAATTTAGGTTTAGTAAGAGGTGAAGAGTAAAAAAGAATTGATAAATAGAGTGGAAGAACTGTGTGTTAAGTAAAGGGAAATTTTGCTGGTGTGTTTACTTAGATTGTTTTAATTTACTCTGGCATTTCTCATTGTCACAATCTCACACTTCGAACCAAAGCAATGGGATAAAGCAGGGGCTATTTCCATGGCTGTCCTCAGAAGCTCACTTTAGGGTCTTACTGGTGTGCCCAAGCTGACTACTTCTGAAGGCAATGGGGTTCTCCAGAGGCTGGGCAGTTTGCTCACATTCAGCAAAGGTAACACATATAAATCGGTCAGCTCTTTAGGATGCTTTGGTCCCAGCTACTTTCCTCAAAGATGCCTCCCCTCACTCTTGCCGATATAGAGGGGAAATAAATGCAAGTGTGGTACCAGCACACAACAGTGCCCTGAACAAACATGAAAATCTAGTTATTGTAGAGGGGGCTGTTCAAAAACATCACACCCAGAAATGAAAAAGGTTTTTGTTTTGTATTATGCTTCTCCATAACCTCCTGCAGAAGAACCTGCTTCATACATTATATATTTTTCCTTGTCTTTCAAACTGCTAAAGCCATTCATCTTGTGATTTATCATTTACATAGAAATGATTAGGTGTTTATGCATACTTATTGTCTACTGCAGAGATAATGCATGAAATCCAAACATATATTATAAAGACGGTGTGTATGACATCAAACTAAGACTTAATAAGCCTTTAATAGAGCCATAAAGCAAGCAACAAAATGCTGAGCAGACTATAAACACAAACCCAATCCTTTAGCATAGTAGTTCCCAATATATCTTGTCCATGAGTTTAATATCACCCCCCTCATAGTCTTTACAGAAGTCATAAAAATGGTACCACTTCTTCCAGAGAGGAGGATAAGTCCAGCACATCTATCCTTTCAGAAAGTGTGCTCAGTACAAACTGAACTCCAAGCCACCAACAGGTTTGGGAGAAAAAAAATAAAGGGAGCTGCTTTCTTTTTGCCCTGCTCTTTAATGAACATCATGACTTTATGACATTGCAGTGTGAATAGCTTTGCTGTCAATTCTGCTCCCTAGGCTAATGCACCTGCAGCCTTGGAAATCAGCAAGATCTTGTTTTGAATAAATAACATTTGTTTTTCAACAAAGAGGAACCTCTAACAGTGAAAGGACCATGCCTAACAAAACTTTCCACAAAAGTATATGTTATAGGGAAACAGACTATAGAAAGTATACATCAAATACTTTCTATTTGCTGGGGTAAATAAATGCAGCCAGCAAAATCACAAATTCAGTAGCTTCTCCTCAGCTCTCCTCTGAGATGCTGAGATGTGAGTTAGCCTTAGCTGCCTATTTAGTTCAGTAACCTCCCAATTCAACTGTCCAAATAGAAATGTTTGTTGAAGTTTTGTTGGCTGATCCACCTTTGCAAAATCACTTACCCTTATAAAGCTCTTCCCAGTGCCGCATGTCCTTATACGACTGAGACAAAATAAGGCATCAAGCAGATAGATAGATAGTTCAGCATGAGAACAGCTAGACCTGGGGTAGATATCCCTTTATCACCCATCTTCCCTTCCAAAGGGGGGTGGGCCTGAAAGTAAAGAGAAAAAAAGTGGGTTTTAAAACCGTAATCCAAAGAACAGAGGAATCATATGCACTGCATGGTGTCTCTCTATAATAGGACCCAGGAATCCTTGGACCCTCAGCTTGGTACATCTCACTTTCCCTTCAGAACGAGAGAAAACAAACCTCTGATTCTGGCTTCTCCTCTCTTTTCTTCTTCACCTTTTCCTTCCTTTCTGATTTGCCAGCACTGTTCCTCCTCGTGGCTGTGTGCTTATGTAGCCTGTGGAGCTCCTCTCTTCAGAGCTTCTCCCACCTGTGCCACCCAACGGCTCCACCCCTGCCCACAGTGTCTCTCAAAGCAGCTGTTTCTAACTGGGCACAGCTGAAGATCATTAGGTTCTGCTGATTGGAAACCAAGCTCCTGATAACACTCATTGGGCCAGAATTACTGGTGGGTCCTCAGCAAAGTACATGGAAGGTCTGTGAACTACCTAGCCAAGATCTGCTAAGATATTCTGCAGATTTTGGCCTCCCCCCTCTGGCAGGCTAGAATTAGACTACATTTTCTCTTTTTAATTCTTGTACATGTCACTGTCATACAAACCACTTTTTTAGGTGCACCTGGGTGTCCAGGACCTTGCTGGCAATAATAGATGCACAGCTCGTTTCTGTGATGCACCTGGAACAGCCTTCTCACAATGACAAGCAAAATCCCCACTGTATAAAGCATCTCTCCTCTGGTTCTCATTTAATAAACAGATGCACCTGTGCCAAGGCTTTCCTGGACAAAACTTAAAACAGCTGAATATTCTATGGTAGACAATTGTGCTCTACATTAAGTATTTCAGCAAATTTGTACCATTTAACTACAGCATTGCCATGAGAACTTTTTTTAAAAAAGAAATTAGGTATTTTAAAGTCTCTTTGCAGTTTAAGGTAGACTTTTAGGACAGCTCAGAAGTTGCTTTAGATCCAGTTTTAGATTTTCTAGAAGTGCCAGAACTCTGTAGTCCTCATCCAGCCGAGACCAATTGCTGAGAATAGGTTAATGGTGTTTACAAGAGTATTTGAACAGCTCTGATCCAGATTACACACCAGCCCTCAGCCAGCATGTGTTTCTGCCAGCTTCTTCTAGACTGCCTGTGGCAGCTGGGATTTTTCATGTTTTCATGAAGTGGGGGAAGAGTCAGCAGCACTCCTAAGACAATCAAGGACTCACATCTTAAGACTTTTTAAGACCCTCATGATTTCAAGAGCCCTTTGGAAGGAGAGTTGAACAGTCACAAGGTCTTTAGTTCCTCTGCCATTTAGAAATGCTCACAGGACGTTGCCCTTGCAGAGTATCCCCGAGGTACCAGGACTGCCTGGGCAGCAGCTCAGGGCTCCTGCACAGGGTAGGATGAATGGCACCTTACACAATACCACACAACACTGACATTTTCATCCCAGTATCAGTGCCCTCCTAGGGCAGGCAGGTGATGTACAAGACATCTTGAGTCCCATCTGCCTCTTATTTCCATGATTGGGCAATTCCACAAAAGACAAGCTTCCTTCTGCTCAGCTGAGCAGGTTGTAGTTATAGGAGAAATAGCAACTTGACTCACAGTACCCTGGAATGCCCAAATAATCTTAGAGAAGTCCTAGAGAATTAGGTAAGGGATGAAACTCAAAGAGCATGTAAACTAAGCTCTGGCTACCCAAATAAGATAAAGAACAAACATTATGGTTTTTGGTGGTAAAACACAATGACACAGTGCCTCCTCAAGAACTGAGGTCAAGACAGTGAAGGAGACCTGGAAGGGCCAAAAAAAGACTTCCAATAGTGGTGTGACTATGTAAGGCAAACTAAAGAGTATATATTAAGTAAGCAAGAACACCTAATGAATATGTGAACACTATGTGTAATAAAAAGCCCAGTCTCTCTGTCATTGGACACCTTCGATTAGAGAAGCTATCCTCTGAATGTCCAGTGCACTGATAAAGAACAATGCCCTTTCTAACACCTACTAAGTGGTGCTAAGAAGCTTGTGTCTGACACTTTTTGGTGTCAGTAGTGCAGAATTCAAAGCAGTCTTGAGGCCAGAGTGCATACAATCACAACCTGCCTAGGAACTTCTGACATGAAAATTTTCAGCTGAAAATTTAATGCTCCTAGACTGTTGTATTCATTACAGAATTTATTTAAATCTCCTTCAGAAAAATGAGCAAACCATAATCAACATATTGCACATAGCAATATATATTCAACAGAATCTGAATCCAAACAATTTACAATAATTAATACAAATTATCTGACCTAGAAAATACCCAAATACTCTCTAAAGCCACCATTGGAAAACATCCAGACAAAAACTAACCTTTTGGAGCACTAAGAATTCTAGTGAGACAAAAAACCACCTCATTATATTATCATTTTGGGTGTTGTCATCCTAAATATAGTGAATGAAGTGCTTTAAGAAACATCTAAGAAAAGCTGAGGATAGCAGAGCGACACCTTATAAAACCAAAAGAGAAAGGATGGTTATTAAAATCTCCTTTCTCATTCCAGACTTGTTTTGTGCAGAATTCTTTGAACCATGCTCCCAAAGATGTACTCTTTTCCCCCTGGGAATGCTTGTGCTGCTATGATTTATTTCCACTATCAGAATAGTATCAATGAATTAGTAACTGCAGCCTAAAGAATCACAACACCTTTAACCAACAGGAGGAAGTCACTGGGGAAAAAAATTTCAGTGACAAGATATGTTTTAAAAATTGCAATTTCTCCAAGAGGGTGTCAGTGTTATGTTTACTGGGAAACCCATCTTTGCAGAACATTGAATTCCCCATCAAGCACTGTCCAGCAGTGGGTCACAATCTACAGGAAGAGATTTCAGAGGTGCTTAAACATGTCCTAATATATGAATAACTTATTTTCTTTGCCTTTAAATTCAAAGGATTCAAAACGGCGTTCTCCTGGACAACTTCAGATAACTTCATATGGATTCCACACTAACTTCTGTGACTATGAACTCTCAGAGAGCTCAGAAAGAAGCCAGAAAGTGTAAACCCAGCACCATTAAAAGGGCAGTTGTTGTGCCTATTCAATGAACTTGTACCTATTACTTAATTATTTTTTTTCCCCAGGTGTGATAAAAAAATATTCCTCATCATATCAAGCCAGCTGCATCAGTAAGTTATTTTTTCAGGGGGAGAGTTTTCTCAGGTTATTTGGGGTTTTTTTGTTTGTTTTTGTTCGTGTTTTAAATTCCTCAACCTTCTATTTCAGATGGGAGAAAAATGAAAGCTTAAATGCTTTAGGACAAAAAAAAACAAAATAAAGCAGAAATAATGAAACGTTTTCTCATGAATAAATGTACTTATTTACTTTGTTCTGAAAGTGCAGAAGTTTTGTGGAAAATAAACAATGTACAAATCATAAGAATGATACCTATATTAATCTATTCGGATGAAGTAATCTACTGCAGAGAAATCAAAATTTCAGAGTATATTAAGAAACCCATCTCTGATGCATTATTCCTACTGTACTTGTCAAATAGGTTGTTGTTAAAGATAGTGTAAATCATCTTTATTGAAGTCCTGGATTCTTCAGCTACAGCAATGATGCTCTGCTTTTCTGAATATAATATGATAAATAGTATAACACAACAGAGAGCCTATTGCTCTGCTTACTGAGTAATAAGCACACACTAAGTAAAGCAATGAAATCTAACTGGCAGAATTTCCCACCCCTCAGCTCCTACCTTCTGTTTCAAAAGGCTGAAGGCATTTTAAGAACGATTCCATATATTCAGACAGTGCTGAACCCCTAACATAGGACAAGAAGGTGTGAGAGGATGATTTTTCTAATATCACACTAAAAACAGGTAAGGAAATATAGCAGAGAACACAGCCAGATTAACCAGTGTTACTTCTGAAGTATTCCAACAGCAGTCCCATTAAGTGACCCTTGAACAGCACCACTAAAGCAGTAAAACACTTTTAGCACTGGAGCTACACATGCAATAAGCCATTTTATCTCCCAGTCTTGAAGTGTTTTCCTGTTTGAGAATATGTTCTTACCACCATAAAAGCACACTTAATGTTAAAGACACATAATCTGAACTATAACAACCACTACTTATTGTTCTAATTATTCCAAAGATCACTGTTTATTCATTAGGAGAAAAGCAGTTTAGACAAACCCTTGCATTTTGAAAAAGTCTTTTCCCTACATTTACCCTTGGGTTCTGGTACAGGGCCACGATGGAAGAGCATTACCTAAACCTGGCTGGTGAGAGCACAGCCACGACAGGAAGACTTTTCAGACCCCCAGTAATTACTTGCAACTCATGTGAAAACTACCAGCCAGCCAGACATACAAATGGGACCTGATTATGCAACCCTTATATTCCCTAATTCAAAAATTTCTCAACACACACACACACACACACACTTTTCTTTATAATAATTGAAAAATTAATAAATTTCCCCCAAACTGACTTTCTCCTCAAAATATTTACAATTCAAAATACCCTAATACAAGGTTATACAACAGCAACAGCTTGCAAAAGCAATCCAGTTCTATTTGTTTTACAACAGCTCACATTCCCTGAAACAGGGAAGCCTTTACAGAAGTTTTCTAATGTTATATTCAGCTAATAACACAATCAGCTCTTAAGGTTGGGGAAAACAAGAGCCATATCTGAACTACTGTTCTCTTTTGCTTTCTAGAGAAACAATCTCTGCTGTTTCCAAAGTTTAGATGTTCAAGTGGTTTACAGGGAGATGGAACAGGATGTAATTTCCAGGTATCCTTTACAGAGTGAAAAATTAATTTTGTAATACTAAGCAAACAACCAAGACATACATTAATAATGTGCTTAAGTGCCGAAACTTGTCAGTGTGTAAACAGTACAGTAGAACTGAGCAATGAATTCTTGGGATACTTCCTAAAAGAAGGGAGAAAGTGCTTAGTGCATCACCACCTCTGATTATGAGAGGAATTACAAGACACACCTTAACAGACTGCACTAAAATTTATAACTTGAGCAGACTTTTTATGATTTAAATTTTCAACACACTGAAAAGAAAACCTTGAAAACAAGCAGTTCTGCAAAATCCCCAAATACAGGGAGTCTGCCCTGCTGCTGTGCAAAGCAGCCTGCTTATCCTTCGGTGCCAGCACCAGGAGCACCACCCAGCACAGAGCCCAGGGAGGAGAAAGGTAGGATTTCTGGCCTAGTTCTGACTGCATGCTCATATGCTCTTCTGGTTGACAATGTGAGGAAGCAGACCCAGAACCAGCAACATGCTGCAGTATTTACACAAGTATAACTTGTACAAATACAACTTAGAAACCCCTGGACATCCATGAATTATCTTATTAGACATTTCTTATTCATCCTTTAATATTGCTTTATAGCTCTGTATCTCTCCTAGATATTTAAACCAGACTTTTACACCCTTGATATGAAATGAGCACCAGTCAAGAAACAGCTCCAGCGGCAGGGTTCAATCCTTAGCTGGAATAAACTAACACATCTCTTGCATTTAACAAAACTGTATCTATACACACATGTTGGGACACCATTGTAGAATTCTTTCCTTACCCTTCCCTGTTTTGAAAATGCACAGTGCCTTCCTTGCCACCAAACTGGCAGTTCACACCTTTTCCTTTGCAGCCAGAAACCATAACCTCACTAGTATTTTTGAAACCAATTCCTTCTGTTTTATCCAGGCTATCTGGCAGCAGAAATACCAGCTGGATTGAACAACTGGGCAAGATGACAGCAGAGAGTGAAAGATTCAGGTCAAGAAACAGTGAGGTGACAGGGCTCTGGAATACAGAGGGAAGATGGGGATGTACAAAAGTTCTGGCATACAGGAACCTTTAGCCCATGTTCTTTCCTTTTCTGTTTAGGACTTTGCATAAAGGAATGTAAATGTTCATTATGACCATGAAAAACCTGTTGCTGTGTCCCAGTTCTGTTGCAAGTAACTCTCCACCCTCAAGAGTGTACTGTATTTCAATTAATTTCTTCTTATTACTATTATATCTTCTCAAATAACTTTCTGTAATTTCTCCTGTCAGTTTAAAGCTGATGTTTTTAAAATATCTGTAGATGTTGCATTGATGTGCCACATTACAGACCTTCAAAACACAGGATATGAGTATCTGTGCTAAGCTTCATCACTTCTGGCAACACGGTGAAATGCAACTGCTCAAGCCCAGTTTCCTCTGAAGCCTAACAGGAGCTTTTCTTGTGTAAGAAATTCTTAACCAGGCCATTTGTGAATTAAAATGGCCAGTAGTAAACCTTTTAAGTTCCCACTTACTATAATTGCTTGTTGCTACTAGCCCAATTGAAATTGATATAATAACTAATTGAATTTGTATTGAAGTAGAAATTGCCTTTCATTCATCTGTCATGAAAATATGGGGGGGGGGACGACGACACACAGGCATGGGGTAAAGAGTTCTTTGATCAGATCACATTTCTTTCCATCAAAATATTTCACATCTGTTGTGGCCACCAGCTCCCTGCTCATGCAGTGCAAGGCACTGCATGGTGCAGGCTCCTTTGGCCTTGCTCAACAGTCACATCACTACTGCAGCCTTTGCAACAGACACAAATTTTGCCTAATGCACAAAGACAACGGTGTCCTAAAGTTAATGTGAATTTACAGGCCAAAACTGCCACAGAACCACACTCTTAGGTAGGCAACATTGCCTCCAGAGGTCCTTCAAGGACATGCTGCAAAACGGAGGTACAGAGCAGGAAAGGATAATTCCTTTTCAGGTCACAAAAGTCCCTGAAGTTCTCATGAGCACAATGGTTCTGACAGACATTTTCATGAGCAAACAACACTTTCACTGATGTCATAAAAGCCTTTGCCAAACTCAAGCATAAAAATATGTGAATGTGGCTGTACCATCTAAGAATCTATGTTCAAAGAGCTGAAATGCTGATTATAAACTCAGCAGAACATCAAAATAGCACCCCCTGAGGTTGCTGCAGTTAGTGGAAATGTAATTAGCAGTCTCCAAACACCACATAGTTTGTATAGTAGATTCTTGACCACATTACTTGGTATGGAAAATGTTCCAGTTCTGAGAGGGCAAAAATTAACTACCAGATTATTTCCAATGGTAGCAGCTTGTTTTCAAGAGACTCACACCAGAACCCCTGTATTAACTGGTTTGAGGCATGAGCATCAATAACAGGTAATATTTCTATTTCAAATAATATGCAGTAGATAGTCCACTTCTATTAGGTTGACATCAGCAGCACTTTGTCTTTAAGACTGAAATAACATTCATAGAGTTATTTAAAGCACACATTTTGGGGACAAACAAACAGTTGCCAGGGAGACAGTAAGGTAAGAAAATGGATTGCTATCATGAAGCTAATAAGTCACATTTAATTCAGGGCCCTTTCCTTTCTGTCACCAAGGGGAAAATGTGTTCCTATGCAGAGTTATGAACATGTGCTTTTAATAAACTTATGTGTCTCAGAACTGTTGGGATGGATTGTTACATTTGAAGGCATTACGAGGCATTGTCAGAGAGAAGGTGGTGAGGAGAAGCCCTGACTAAGGGCAGGCTGTGCATCTGAACTGCCCGGTGACCCCATCCAGCAAAGAAAATTACAGCTGAACTTGCTTTTGGGATATTTAAATGTACAACAACTGTATGAGAATATGTTATGAAACAGTGCTGTGAACTAAGGTTTTCAGTGGAGTTGGGCACAGTTAAGTCAGTAAGAAAGTGGATTTTGATTTTTGAAAGGAAAAAGCCCACATTTCATTAACATTTTTTTTCATTTATCTCTATTCTTGTTCATTACTAAATTAATCTCTAATCTTTCATTATTACCAAGGAATCAGGTCAATAAAACCCTGCTTGGAACTGCATAGAAATTCCCAATCACCTGTTGTGTAAATATTTGCCTGGATTTCTGTATGTGAAACTAAAAATACTACGTATTATCTAATTTGACTTCCTCAGTGCCTTCATACTTGTCAGTCACAAAAAACAGGGGTATTTATCCTATCCCCTTTCCAGCTGTCTAAATTCATTTGAGTCATTCTGACATATCTGTGTCTAATGTGTTCTTAAATACCTCTAAAACTCAAAATTGTATAGCTTTTCCAGACAACCTATTTTCATGCTTTCTGCTGCAAATAGTTCCTAATAAATAATTTAATCTTTTTTTCCCCCAATGTTCAAGTTTTTTCCTACTTACCCAGTTAATCATGGACAAAGAAAATGTATATGAAATTATGTCACAGCTTATTTATCCCAAGCCTTTTCTGGTGCCTATCTCTTTGTAGTGACTTCTTGTCTTGTAATTGTCAATGCTAAACACTTTTTTTTTAACATTGCAGATTTTAATATGAAAATGTACAGCTTAAGATTCGAAAATTCTGCCCAAGCATTGAGAAAACCAGGATAATGTGTCACCAGTAGCCAGTTTCCTTCCTGACAGAACTGCACATCCCCGAAAATTCTGTAACATCACAAACAAATTTTACACTGACACTATTGTATAATAGTGTTCATCTTGGCATAAAAATTTGGGGTTTATATTATTAAAGTCCATTTATAACTATTCAACATCAAAAAACATACGGATCTGTCCCAGATTGACTTACTAAAAACTCAGGTGACATTACTTAGGCATTTATAAGACCACTGAGGAAAGTAATTGCTGCCTCCATTCCCACACCCCAAAGACATAAAAATTCCTGACTGTATATGAAATGCCTTCTTATTCTTACCTTGTTGAACAAAGATCTGAAAGAAGCCTGTCCTTTCTGTCACAGCCATCTTTATCCCATCTCCTCCAACAGGACACAGTCAATGTATCTCTGTTAGGACAGAACAAAAAGCAAATATACAGACTGGACAAAAAGCTCAGAAAACTATCTGAAAGCTACAGTCTAAACGGCAGGAAGAGCAGAAGTGTCATTAAAAATCCTCAGTGGGGCTGAGGAATTGAATACTGCTCATGAGGAGGAAGGGACCAGTATGAGGAGTCTGCCAAAAAGGATTCATTGTGAGGTGGGATGGAGATGGTGCAGAAGGAATGTAAAGCTTAAAGGACATGGGCAGAGTTTCTTTATTGCCTGTACAAATTCCCTTCACAGCTTGTAATTTGTCATACATGGCTACCAGCACTGATCTCCAGAGCAATGAACGAGGCACATGCCTTGTGCAGATGCAATTATGAGGTTGAGTGTAGTAGCAGACTGCAAATGGAGAGGGACATGCACTGCTATTGTAATCATGGAAGTTTCTTTAGAGTATTTGCTTTGCAGCCTGAGTACCACTGGGTTTCTGTACCTGCCTGTAAAGCAGGAATCAAATGCTAAGTGTTTTGTTCAGCCATGTTTGCCAGTCTGATTGATCAGCTAAAAATAATCGCAGGAGAGTTTTTGTATCATGTAAAGAAATTGTGTAACTCAGCAAAGCTTTTTCAACATCTTAGATGGCTTAAGTGACTTCTAGGGAGCAAGCCATAAGGTGCATATACACAGTGTAGTTCAGTCTTGGTTCTGGTTGTGCAAACTATCTGGCAAATATTTGTTAACAGCCCAGACTTCACAGCACTCATTCTTGACAGGTTGACCAACTACTGACATCCAGGGGAAAAGACTACCCTTGGACATTCACTTGCCAAGAGTATTCTGGGGAGATAGAGCCAGTACAGGCATAGCTGCAACAGCCACTTAACAAGTCCCACAAATGCAGGGACCTGACAGAAGCCATGTAAGGAGCTGAGAAAGGTAACTGGAAGGAGAGAAAAAAGTACACAAGCCAGCAAAGCCCTGTTTGTTCCAAGAACCTTTTTTATGGATGTCAGTTCTGATGTCAGTGACCAACCAGCTGCCACAGAAGGTTGATTTGGTCAATGTTTACTTCAATAGGATAATGCTTTGGTTGTATTTCACATGAAAATGTTTTACATTAATTTCTGTGAAGATTCTGATAAACCGATATGAGGGCCTCTCTGTGGTGTCTCCATTCTACAAGTTTCTCTCTTGTGATTCTTAGAATATTAGTTAGCAGCTTCATACACTAGTCTGACTGACAAGTTTGGAGCTGCTAGACAGAGAGAGTAACTATTTTGAATTGTTTGCTTGGGCTTTACAGATTGGCTTTTATCCACTTCAATCAACAGTACACTCAATGTGATCCCTGTCCACTGCACAGAAAGAAGAAAGTATGAAGTGTTTTTATTGCAATTCACTTAATTGCTCCTATATTCGAGTTTTACAGGAGGCTCAGCAAGAAAAGTAGGAAGAAAAGTATTTTGCAGTCAAGACACATTTCTCTAAACACTAGTGATCCTGTAAACCATACAGGACCAATTTTCCAAATCCCTTAATCCCTTCCTCTGTACTAGGTTATCACATGCTGATACTGTCCTGTTGTTTGTAGAAATGAGTGGGGATGAATATGAACACTAGCTCTATCCATTACAACTCCTGGGTTGTAAAGATTTATATGCAAGCAACACCAGTGAGAAATTCTATTATTCTACAAAGTTGAAAACAAAATAAATAATAAGCTTCAATATAAGGAAGCAGACATAATTCACAAAACCAGCTGTGTTATGGGAATAAAATCTTGGATTTAAGATTATAATCCACAACAGATTTGTTCTACCTGAATCACAGGAGAATGCTATGCAGTGTATTTTGCCCTATTCTAAGAGATTCAGATCAAGCCAGCAAGCCTCTCTTGTGCTTTGGTTTTAAAATCACGAAAATAAAGGCATTGAAATCAGACTTTAGGGGATAGTAGGTTTTCAAAACTAAGAAGATTTTTCTAAGATTAGTCCCTGTCTGTGTAGTCAATAGGTCACTATTTTGGGGTTTTTCTAGAGAAATGAAAGTCTAAATCTAAACAATTCCTGCAAATACTTGTTTAACAGTTGCACCTTCATAGGTGGCCATTAATTTGGAGAGTAGGTGGTGTATATGCTTAAAGAACAGGCATAAAACCATAAAGCAGAGAATTCTTCATGATTTTCTTTAGTATGATGCTCCAAAGGGCCACGGCAGACCTTGATGAAGACAATGGCATCTCCATCCACTATCATACTGATGGAAGCCAATTAAACCTAAGGCCCACACCAAGACCCTCAATCACCTTGTCCATGAGCTGCTCTTTGCTGACGATGCCGCCCTCATTGCTCACACAGAAGCAGCTCTGCAGCACTTAGCATCCTGCTTTGCAGAGGCTGCTGAGC
>VXBX01007989.1:358847-370940 GCA_013400415.1 Scytalopus superciliaris | reverse complement strand
CCAGCATTGAGGCCGTGCTGCTGAGAAGGCAGCTGTGCTGAGCAGGGCACGTCTCCAGGATGGAGGATCACCGCCTCCCTAAGATTGTGCTCTATGGTGAGCTTGCCAGCGGCTGCCGCAAGAGAGGAGCCCCGAAGAGGAGATACAAGGACTCCCTCAAACAACACCCCAGCCTTGGCCATACTGACCACCATCAATGGTCCGCTCTGGCCTCCATCGAGAGGCATGGAGACACACCATCTATAACGCTGCTGCTTCCTTTGAGAGCGCACACAGGATCAGTCTGGAAGAAAAAAGACAGCACAGACAGAGCCGTGCCTCACCAACACTGCCCAAGGAGACTCCACTGTGCCTTTTGCAACGGACTTGCCTGTCTCACACTGTTTTTTCCAGCCACCAGCGCTTGTACAAGCGTGGGGAGAGCCCTTCTCAAATCTTTGTTCACAAAGCCCAGCCATGATGATGAGGTGGTGTATATGCTTAAAGAACAGGCACAAAACCATAAAGCAGAGAACACTGGGAAACTGATACCCAGGTACTTTTCAGAATGCAGAAGTATTTGAAATACAAAGAAATGAATATAGAACTAAACACAACTCAAGTCTTGCAAGTCTGAGAAAAATTTTGAAGAGTGTGAAAGTTGCCCTAAGAAAATCAGAAAGTACATCATCAAGAAAATGCTGAAAATCAGCTCTGGGGAAAAGGAGAAAAAAGGGAAAGGAGTAGTAAAAAAAAATAAATTACAAGGAACTGTGGCAAACATCTGATGCTGCAAACAGAACCCCTTTAAGTCTTTGTGACTTGTTTAACACAAGGTCCATCACATGCTTACCACATTACTGATTTCATGCTTCTGCCCATCTGCAGAATCAGTATAATTTCGTTATGGGGCTGGTCCAACCCAGCCTTTGCCATTTGCCTTTGTAAACTCCACCACTAGTTATCAGTGGATTAGTGGGTTTCAATTCTTATACTCTTACAGACACAATAAATGGATGTTTAAAAAAGCTTTGAGTAGTATTTTAGAGTAAAGGGCATTGTTATTTAAGACTAGTGATTTTATGTCGATGTTAGATTTGATCCACTGTCATTTTTCTAAGGTATTATTAATATTATTATGCTTTATTGCCACCATGGCTATGACCTTTGAATGTCTCTGGGCTCTGTTACATAAGGCACATAAGGCCATGGAAGCATATTGTGGAAATTTAGTCTATACTGCACAGATTGTAGCAAATGAGATCCTATGGAGCATCACATGAATATGCTTAAAGGAAAAAAACACTGAAAAAATAATCCAAAAGACCCAACACAAAAACCCCTCAAAATCCACAAAAAACCCTCCCAAAACCCAATAACATCCCAAGCCCAAAAATAACTGGAGTTAAAAATAAAAAGTGGAAAATTGAATAGTGGATGAAAACATTTCAAAGAAAATAAATCCACATGTAGGGAGTTTTGCTAGCTATTTTAAGAAATAAAAAGACACAAGTTTCTCTGCTTACAAGCAGATGACATGAAAAACAATGAATTATTTATATCTCACAGCAAAGGTATTTCTCATCTTATTAGCAATGGAAATATCCTTTTGGAGATCATAACTTATTTACAAGTACAGCAGTGTGGAAATAGCAGAGATGTATACATGTAAAAATAATTTTTTTACAGAACAGGTGAGAAAAAACCATTAGAAAACCTGTTTTGTGTTTTCTGCTTGCAGGAAAAGATGTAAGATTTTATCTGTAGTGCACATGCAAGGAAAACTAAGCAAAAGTAAATCATAATTCAGTGGTATGGATGTTTGAAAAGGAAGAGGAATGTAATCTATTTAACTTTCCTCTCACAAATGAAGTGGAAAAAATATTCTTGCTGGTGGACCACAACTTTAAGTCTTGTTGGGGTTTTTTAACAATATTCTTCACTTACATTCAAAAATTGCCAATTTTCCCAGTATCAACTGTTCACTTCAATGGGACTGAGGAGCCACTACAGAAAAAGATTTTACATGGCATTTATGAAAAAATACTTCATTCATATGTGGCCAGTTTAGCATCATGATCCACATTTAGAGTCCTTTGATCAACCATCAAAGATCACTGGTAAACCCCAAAGTCAGGTGGCAAATCCTAAGTGATGAGTTCAAAACCAGACCTTCCCAACCTCAGAGCAGGTCAGCCAACCCCACACCCCAGCAAAGGGACTGCACAGCTCTCAGTGCTCCAGAGCTCTATCCAAACAGCTGTTGCCACTCACTTCTGTCCTATAAAATATCAGCATCAGACTTCGAGCATATTAAATACATTTCACACTCAGTTAAGAGCCTGGTGATTTCAATCATGTTTTAAAGACCATTAAAGGTTCCTAGTTTTTCTGTTCAGTGCCTCAGTTTTACTGATAGAAAGTGGCTTGAGAATATTTAAGCACTTAGCATTATCTTAGGGCTTTCAAGGAAGAAATACTAATTAAAATACAGCTAACAAAGCTATCTTAGCTTTGGCTCTTAAGCAGGTCCTTTTCTTACAGTGTCATAAATCTGGCCTAAAAGCATGTTGACCACACAAAGCTTTGACTGCTCAGAATTTATTCAGAGAATAGACTTCTTATGGAGACACTGCTAAGTGCATCTGACATTTTAATTTCCATTTTTTCTCCCTGCACTACCTTTAGACTGGTTTTATATTTGTAAAGCCCTAGCCTGTCTTTCAAGATTAAGAACAAATGCCCTGTAAAAATACAAGACAACTGGTAAAGTGTTCTAAAAATGTTAATTAACTACTTTTTTTCCATTTTGAAATGTTCAGTCCATAATAGACCTGTTTACCTTCTTTATAGCAGAAAGGTTTTGATTTTGCTCTTCAGATGGGGTAAATGGGAAGAAACTTCTCCATAACAGAGGGACCCAAATCAAGCATGTGCATAAATTGCCATGAAACCCTAGTTCTAGTTGTCTATATGTCATGAAAGGTTCCTGCCTGGGAAGTAATGTAAGAAGCAATTTTTTTTCTCTAATATATATGCCACTTTCCATGTATATCAGGATGTGCACAAAAGATGGAGGGACTGTGAAAAACATTCCTACTCTTTATTTTCTTTTCTTGTCCAAAATGCCATTAATAATATAAAGAGTTTCCCCACTTTTTGGATGTATAGTTACGGGATGTCCTTCTAGTAGTCTGTTAGCATATAAAGTTAAAAACTGTTGGAAAACAATAAAGCACTAATTCTATTATCGACCTGTACATGATATGCACAGGGCTCAAACTAGTATAATCAGGAATGGAATGAAACATCCCATAACTGCCATTTAACTGAAAGTTCAGTGAAACCACCACCATACACCCAGTTTGCAATGATGTACCTTTTCCACCGGAATAGTAGGATAACACCATCCCTTCTGAGGACTCCTTTGCTATTGTGCAACACAAGGAGTTGGGGTAGAAGAACACACGGGTTTTTTATCATATCATGTATGGAACAATTGAGCTATGAAATCCAAGCAAAAATGTATAACTCAGTTATAATGTGTCTGCAGATTCCTTTACGGAATAGCACTTACTAAAAGCAATAAAAAAGTGGAACTAAAATGGGACGAATAGGTATAGGAGAAAACTTTCCCAGTGCATGCATTTTTTAAAATATACATATTGTTAATCAGATTTAAGATATAGACATGAGACATAATAGCATTCTTTGTGTGTTTAAATGTTGTAAATAAAATGTTGTAATTTGAATGTAACCTTGCTACTCAGCTAATGACAGGAAACAGTACAATAGTCCTCCTGTTCCTCTCTGATAGAAAACAACTTCTTAGAGGCAAAAGCTTTTCCAGAAAACCAAATTATTACAGAATACTGCATTTTGTAAATTATTACACACTATTTCTTTTCTCATCTTTTTATGTGTTATTAGTACTAATTTAAAAAAAAAAAACAAAAACTTCTGATTTTTAGCTTATAATACCTGATAATATTCTGATGCAGTTTTCATTTAAACAGAACAATTTGAAAACTGAGACAGAAATTGAGTTTTCCTTCTTAGAACATTGTCTAGTTAATCTTGGGGAAAAAATGAGTTGCTTTACTTGTATCTATAAAATCATTTAAAATATATGTATTTCCCAAAAAACCAGGTAGCTTACAAGTGTAAGAGAACCACAGTTATAAATAATTCTAATTCAAAATTAAAATACTCTGTTGTTTCTACTTATGATTTTTCTCTTGTAATTTCACCCAATACACCTCCTCATTACTGTGTCTTTCACTTGCAGCACTGGATTAAATTCTCCTAGTAAGTCTATGACTATAATTATATTTTATCACAAGATAATGCCAGCACAAGGAATGCAACCTCCTTTAATGACCATTTCCTATAATTACAACCATAGGCTTTAAGAATACTGAAACACACACTTTATTCTCACCGCAATGAATGGGATTTAAACCTCCTGAACAAGGGTTGGCTTAATTCACACATAAAAACCCCTTCCCAAAAGCTGGAGCACGCTCCAGTTCCAACAGTGTGCTGAGTCGAACGGGTAAGCAGGTGAAATAACACAGGAATGCAGCGCAATGTGAGCGCTGCAACTCAGAGACAGCACGGGAATATTGATGGAGCAGTGCTATTCATGGCCCTGAGCACCCTGCGAGCCACAGCCCAACGGGGCTCGCTGCAGCTGCTCCTGCAGGGGAGCAGCACCCAGGGCTTCACACAGAGACTCGTTTCAGGTGTTCTGGAGTTATTTCTTAAAAGCACTATTTCTTTTATGTTAATAGGCACTGCTGTTTCTCCTGATAATATGGGGTTTTAGTACTTCATGTAGATTCTTTCTATTCCCATAAAC
This sequence comes from Scytalopus superciliaris, assembly GCA_013400415.1. NCBI lineage: Eukaryota > Metazoa > Chordata > Aves > Passeriformes > Rhinocryptidae > Scytalopus > Scytalopus superciliaris. Next base: position 366,100 of record VXBX01007989.1, on the reverse strand, counting down.
AGCACATACTATTGATTTAATCCACAGAGTGGCATCATATCTCCCAAAAAAACAGAAGTAGCAAGCAATAATGCAATATATACTAAAAGTAGGTCAGGATGTTGACAATTATATTAAATCAGGGTAAGTATACATGAGAGAAACAGTTAAATATTGAGCAAAACAGTTGTAAGCAGTTGTTCCTTATTATTTTTTGTAGAAAAAGAGTAGAAAGACAGATTTCTAAGGGACTTGGTATTTTATCTAACAGCTTAATGTTTTCAATCCCATGTCATGAATTAAAAACCAAGCACACACCACAGCCTTACCAAGCACTCTCACCAAAAAGTACAGGTCTTCAAAAGAGAAATAGTTTCTGAACCTTCCACTAAAACAAGAACAAAAAGAAGCTACACCATCTGCTCCCATAATGGGCTTTTTTATCTTTTAACAGAGTAGTCAACATTGAACCTTTTTACAGGAAATCTGTATTTAGTAGAATTGCCATCACCCCAAATATGTTTCACCATGAAATGTGAGCTGTTATGATCATAAATATATCACTCCTACGACTCGAGCGAAACATTTTCACTTAAAGCAACAAAGAGCACTGGGGATCATACTCTGAATATTCCTGTGGTCCCTTTCATTCCTGCAGTAAGAGTAGGCTGAGAGCACACTGCAAAACAGTGGTTTTCTCTTTTGCCTCAATTCCTTTGCAGGGCACACACATGGATGCATGTTAAAATGCCAAAAAATGTTGTTTCAGAGAACTCTCAAATTCAGGAGAAAGTCCTCTAAGATGTAGGACATAGAAAGAAATTCAATTCTTCTGCTTCTGAACTGTTACAAGCATGACTCAATTTATTGGGTTAGGGCTTGGTATCTATTCTAATAAAAAAGGTCCAATAAAGTATTACTGTTCATTAAAGGTATATACGTGTTAAATGGAAGGAAAAAATACCTTTGGCTCATATGAAAATTCATATGGGTACTGTCATAAGTCAAGAAGAGCTGGCATCTGCCTTCTAGGTCCTGTCTACCAATGTTGTTACTGAATACAGCCCAGGAAATAGCTTTTCAGCAGTTTCTCCCCTCTCAGGACAGCACCAACCAGTCTCTTTCTTAGGGCATCCTTCTTGGGAGTCAGTAAGGAAATGAGAGTCTCTAGTCACTCCTATGGGGTTTGACTCTCTCAGCAGTCCCTGAGGTAACTTTTTGTCACTCCTCTGCTGGTTCTTGCCTAGCAGCTCTCCCAAAGCTTCCCATATTTCTCTGCAGGCAAGGCCTCACAGTTGTATCCCCTTTCCTTTGGGTTTGGCTCCTCTGGCAGGTGCTCCTATTTGCAGGATGCTCTTACTGTGGCACACTGCCTATTCTGGGAGCAAATCCTTATCTCTGCCCTTGTCCCATCTACATGGACCTCAGCTGCACAGCTCAGAACCACAGAGCAGCCTGGGTTGAAGGGAATCTTGCCAAATCCTCTGGCAAAGAGCAGCTTAGATGAGATTATGTAGCACCTAGACAGCCTTTTCTTGGCCTTCAGTCCAGCAGTCACTACATGCAGGACTGGCCCACGAAGGGACACCCTACTACGTGCTGCATGAATGCTTCATTCACATGTTTAAGGTTAAACTCCATGCAAGCTCTCTGCCCTGAATTCAAGGCTCCTGTCCCTGTAATACACCTTAATGTCCTTTAGAACTACTGGGTCTGTTCTGATTCAGTCAGCATTTTTAAAGTTTTTTGGTCAAATTAACATGTTCCCTGAACTTTTCATTAGCCCACAAATCAAGCTCTCCTTGCTGCCTGATGACAGCTGCTAATTCTGTTTCCACTGAAATCCTTTGGTACAGCCTTTGGCTTTAGTTCAAGACTACACTCCCTGGTTCTCATTAGTTTTTGGATTAGGGACATCGCCAACTCACTGTGCCATCACCATTGCTTCCTTACACCTCATATTTTTTCTCTTTCCTGAGACAGCTGCTGTTCCATCTCTTGCTAGCAGCATGGTTTTCTATCTTGGGGCTTTTATTCATTCACCTCTTGTCCAGTCTCTCCTAGTAGGAGAGTCATAAAGCATCTTCTCTGGCCTTCTCGGTGGTTCAGCATATGTTCTTGAATCCTCCAGACACCTTCCAGTTTGAGTGTGTGAGGTGAGAAGTTCTGAAATGATGGTATGGTTCTCAGACTGTGTATGTCCTTCCCTCATCCCTTTCTTCTTTTTGTCATCTTTATTTTTATTTTTAGCAAGAACTGAGTGCTACAGTATGTGCTATGTTTTCAGTTTGCTTCTGAATATTGGATAAAATCATTTACCTTTCAACACAATGGGAATTGCTTGGGAGATGTCTGAGTATTACACTGATGGACACACAAGAGTGAGTGCCTGCAGATCGAAGTGAAGAGGCCTCACAGGTAAGAGAGTCTGTCCTTTTTTGTAGAATGTCTGAAGAGTTACAGTTATGACATCCCACTCCACTGCCAGTAGCCTTCTATCTCTAAAAGCTCTTTCTTATTAGATCATAAATGAATAAGTAGGTTTCTCCAATTGCCTCTTCTGGGCCTGCAATTCTATTAGGATGAAAATAGATCCTCATATTTAGGGTTCCAGAGAACTCACATTCCCTATTATTATTCTTCAACCAGGCCCTGAAATATTTAGGCACCTTTTCGCAGATGATTACTGTCTTTGATAATCTTCTGTTATATACACGAATTGATATAAATTAAGGCATTTTTATCTGGATATTGTGATTTCTGGGACAATGGGCAGATACTACTTCATAGATGCGAATTGCCTGCAAATTATACTTTTGTTTTACCAGTTGAGAAAATGGCCTTATGTAATTGCAGTTAGCCCAATTCTAAACTATAAGATGTGTATTCACAAAGATAAAATCATTTACTTATTGGCATATTAAGCTGATTTGCATGTAGGAAAACCTTTACCAACTCTTCAATGCTAAGTAAAAGGACTACATACTCTGTCAATATACAGAGTTTGTTTTGGTTTAAACCTTTGAAGTGTCTATGCAGAGAATGCATAAACCTACTGTGATATGTGAAAGCTAAATGAAATAAACTCCATTAAATTACTGATGTGCTTTACTTTGATATCTTGTCACATCATGGCTGCAAAATCCATTTTAAAAAGCTGCTGATTACACTCAGAAACATTACCTCCTGCACATCAGGAAACATCACTTATGTCCCACTGACATCCTCCCACACCAGTCTGCTAATTACAAGAAAAACAGCAAGACTGAAGTATTTCTCCAGTGGCTGCAAAAATCCCCCATTGTAGTTGACTTGAGAATGAGACAGTGAGAGGCTTCTGATAACCGCTAATACATCTCCTAGGCCACTGATAAGCTTTCACACTAATAACCACTTAACCACTTTGAAAACGCTTCTGAACACTCTTACCAATTTTCAATCAATCAGTTACCACTAAGCAGTGATCGTTGTAGCCCTATGTAGCTAATTATCTTCTATTTACATCTCTTCAAGATTAAACTTTAAAACCACAATTTATTAGACTGATTATATTTTAGTGACCCTATTAATATTGCCAAAATGAGCATTTGTCCACAGTAATTCTATCACAGAAAACAGTTCAGCAAGCAATCCCCCAGACTCTTCCAAGCCAAAAGACATGCTCATTAACTCGGATCCATTACTGATTGCAGTGATTTCCTGCAGTGATTAGCAATCCAGCCAGCCCACACCTGCCATTGGCCGGGCAGGCAGCGTGTCCTGCCTGCACTCCCCTGTCAGCCACATGCAATAGTTACCACAACAAATGTAAACTGCCAGGAAATGCTACTAATGGCACGAATGAGCCATCGTGGCTTTTCCTTTTGGATGAAAGGCACACTCTCCTGACTTTACTCAAAGTGAATGGTGTCCTGACTAGTGGCAGTCCACAAACACTTGTCCTTACTGAGCTCAGCCAGCCAGCTTGATTCTAGCAAAAGGATGTGAAAGCAGGAGACTTCACCTCTGAGTTCACCAGGTTTTTTTCTTCCCGCAACCTCTTCTACCAGATCATGAACAGTGGATCATACAGACTACACTACAAGTTGTACCGCCTCTGAATTTATCATGAATTAATTTAAGTCCCGGATTCATCACCCTCAAACACAGATCATAACGAGCTGACAAAAAGCACACAATCCATGTTAGAATGTGTATGTGCCCTCAAGGACAAAACAGACAAAGAAAGAAGCCAATGCAGGGGAAAAAAACTGGGGATGAATTCATTACAATGGAGTATGAGAAGGAGGAAGCAAAGAGGAGAGAAGAGGAAGCAGAACAAAGGGATAAAAGCAATTACCTCTGAAGTCATTCAGAGACAGCCAGAAGAGTCAATATGGCAAGACAGAGGAAGCTAAGAAAAACACCAGTGGAGAACCTGCAACGAAAAGGTACCAGAAAGGATTCATCAGCACCAGAACCACAGGGCTAGACTGTCTTGGCAGAGAGAGTATCCGTCACCACGAAGTCCAAGTTTTTGAGGAGATGGAATATAAGATGTGGACACTGAGAAAAGGTTGAAAAACATAACATGGATCCCCAAGACAGAAAAGATTAATGTGATTGTTATTTACAGTTGGAAAATTAATTTATTCCCAGGAGAACACATCCAGAACAGTTTTATAAACACAAAGTCCAAAAACTTTGCTATATAAGGATATATTGGAAAGATATTTGAATAAAAGATTTCTGAGAAAATACAGAACTGAATTAAAGGAACCCAGGTTTGAGGTATTAGGAAAAACTAAGGTACCTGTGAAAGGATCCCTCCCAGGAGCTGCAACCACCTGGTGCTATGGTTGGCTATGACAGCAATGGTTTTACAGGAATGCCAAAATCCATCAGCTGCAAACAAACGTGTAAACTGTGACTGGCAGATCTGCGAGAGAGAGTGAGGTCTGCAATACATGAAGAAGGTATTTCCAACAGCAGTTTTCTGGGCTTTTTTCAACAGTCTGTAGGAAGCAATGAGTTCCAGTCTGTTTTTTATTTAGCTATAGTAAAAAACAACTTTTAATATGTTACCAGAGGATGATGGGGGATGAGAGAGAATAAGTCAGGAAAAAAAAAAAATCATTTTCTGCATAAAAATCTTTAAGAGATAGTACTAAAAATTTCTCTGTGTTTGTGTTATATGCCATAAAAATGAGGTCACATAAAACAAACGATCATGTGCTAACAATGAAAAAAGGTCCCCTACAGCTAACACAGAAAGATTTATTCAAAATGACTGTAGGAAAATTATGTACCCCTAACAGACTTAAGTTCTCAGGTCAGTGACATCGACAGGATACCCCTGCTGAACAACAGATGATGAAGATCAAATCGATTTTTTTGCTAGGCGCACTACAACAACAACAACTGACATGGCACCTGTGGAGCCTGCAGAGCAAGCACGGGCTGCCCGCAGCAAAGCCTCAGCTTACATGTTGCAACATAGAGTTCTCATCATTTCTAATCTACCTCTTGTAGTTAAAAAAGGATTGAAATATGAAATTTCTCATAACAAAAGAACATTGATTCCTTATCCAAAACAGTTGTGAGAAAACAAGAAATGCTGTGTAATTTTCAGATATTATGTGCAAACCTCAGATTTACAAAGTCTGTATTAATATAATCTGCGATGAGGGAATTAAGGATTTGCAACAGCACGCATGGATAGAGAATGGTAAAGGAGAAAGCAACAGGATTTAAAGTTCCAAAAGACATCTGAGTCTGTGGAGATGCTCCCTGGTTCCAACAGTAACTTCATCCAGAGCTTTCCCCAGAGGCTGGGGACTGTCCCCCAGAAGGGTGTGCATTTATGGATACTTAAACCAAATTTCTTCTGCTTCCAGAGGGAGGGAGATAAGGGAGATGAGACTGAGTAAGTGGACTTTTACTCTAAAGCTGCAGTGCTGACACTTTAAGGGGGATTTACAAGTTAGAACATCTCTACAAGACCCTTCCAAAACCAGCTGAGTATTGCTGGATAGCTACTCAATCAATAATTACATGTATTAGTAACTGTGTTACAACAATTTTTGAAAAAAATTATCATTAAGATTTGACTTTACTGGCACTGTGATAAGTGCATTAAATCTCTGTTGCTGCCATGTACTAAAACTTGATGGAGCAAAACCTTTTGCTGGTAAACAGGTACCACTCTGATATTGCCCTTCCTACAAACTAATATTTTATTTGAAAGAGCAGAGGTTTACTGTGTTGTCTTCATGGGCTACTACAAAAATACACAGACACACCTCCTGTGAGACAGCCACAGGTCTTCCTCTGGATCCTGATTCAGATCAAGCATAGCCTTTGTAAAGCAACGCTGAGCACGCAGAGAAGCAACTGCTCCAGGTGATATAAGATCTGTGTACAGAGGTATGAACTGCAGCAATTCCTTTTGTTTAAAACAATGGAATTTTTAAGGATCATCACAGTAAACTTATTTCATCCAACTTCTTCTATGTATTGCTGGCTTCCAAGGCAAACACAGAATTATTGTTCTGTCATTTAGACCTACTGCTTTAAGGAGGAAACCTTGTGACCTTTTTGCTTACCGCAGCAATTTTATTCCCAGCAGAAATTTTAGATTGAGATTGTTCTTCCTTTCATGATGAACCTTTTCATTTTTTAATTTTGTTTTTCTGTTCTAGAATATTTAAGGATATGATGACAGTGCTTATACATTTCCCTAAAGGTTTGGCTTGAAACATTTTGCATTCCATCTCTGTTGAAATGATTTACTGTCAGAATCAAAACATCCACAGTCCCAATCTGGTGTTGCAGCCTAATAATTCTTTCACACAGGAAATGTAACATCTCTTTGCTTATATCCAGCATGGCACTCAAAATAGTTTCAAGATGATTTATGTACATAATATACATCAATACGTGGAATGTCTCTTTAAATTAATTTCTTGTGAAATGATATTCTCTTCTAAATATTTTAATTTGGGGAACATTTTGGTTGGTTCAGTAGAAGTCAAGACACGATTTAACGTTGGTTTGCATGTTTACTATGCAAACACTATTGCACTGATATATCTTGAAACTGAATGCCTGTTATAACTCTGGTGATTGCAATGCTTTTTCTAGGGCACTTGGTATCACACAGTTGTTGATGGACTACATTTGGACAGCTCTTACTGCATTATTTTAAGATGATTCAGCTGTCAATTTTTACACTGTCAGTGTTAAGCTTTATTGCATACTGCTGAAGAGAGTCTCTTCTAGCAGTGGGGCTTCTT
>VXBX01007989.1:330411-358794 GCA_013400415.1 Scytalopus superciliaris | reverse complement strand
TTTTTTTTTTAACTGTCTTGCATTTTTACACATTTTTACATTAATTTGCTAGTGGAATAATAATCCATGCTATTTTTCATGTTCTTGTGATTAAAAATATTTTAAAATAATGTTGACTTAAAGAGCTGTCAAATTACCGAGCCCATAGACTGGCTTTTCTAATGTGCTGTAGCTGATACTCCATTACTTGATGAAATGCAAATAGAACCAGCAAAACAGGCAGCCAAGGTTTATTATTCCGTGCTGAAATTTTTCTCAGCTCTGCAAAAATCAACAGAGACACGACTATTGATACTAATTTCATTGGGACAAACATTTTTCTCCTAGGAAGCAACTGTGATGAATATCTGGGTATCTTGTATTCACATTTTTCTAACTTTATATTTTACACTGCATAAAACATCTTTACAGAAATTTCCATCCTTCCATCAGTAATGAACTAGGAAAGGTAGTCCTTGAAGTCCATTCCTCCTATCAATGCCTGTGTGATCATGAAGCAGGTTGAGGACCATAAAACAAAAAGGCAGGACTGCAGAATACCCTTCTCACTCCCACCATAATCACAACTGGATTCAGCACAAAGTCATTGCTCTTTCCCTTCCAGGGGGAATAACCTTTCTGGGGAATAACAAAACTAAGCACTGAGATGTTGTCACGGGTAATGGGAGAAAAAGGACAGGTTGTTTGGTATAAAGGAATCATGGCAGAATGATCTTTGCATAAATGGGATGCACAGTAAGGAAGAGGCTTTGCCTATTACCAACATATTCCTGAAACTGCAAGATGCTGGGAAGGAAAACTCTTTAGCAGTGCCATTGGTTCAGAGCAGAGAGAAGGAAGAAGCCCGTGGGTTTCTCTGGTTTGTACTCTGTTCTGGGAGTCCCCTTGTTGGCCAGAGTTAGCACAGACACACAAGGGAAAACTTCTTTAGACTGAAGACATGATACAACTTATCAAATCCTTTGGAATGCCGGCAAGGTCAGGGCAATTAATGTGTTTTCATTACTTATCTCCCAATATAAGGATAATCACAGTTCATGGAAAAAAAATAGTCACTGCAAGAAGTCAATTTTTTGAGTACATTTTGAAACTGTATTATTTTAAAATAAATAATTATATTTGAGATCAGCCTCAGAGTCTGTCAAAGGTGATGTTGACCAAAACATTACAATGCAGACCTCTAAAGATACAAATAATTCTGTTGTGTTTTTTACTCCCATGTCATCTTTCTGTACTCTGGAAATATGTATCTCTTTCTAATTGGAATATTTTTAATTCATGTATGATTCTCCAGGTTCAATATATTCAAAATTAATGCATAAAGTTAGGCACTTAAATCTACATTACTAAATCAAAACAAAAATACCTTGACTTCAAAAGGAGCTGAAAATGCACATTTGCAGTTCCCTTTATTTCCAGAAATGGGTCTGCTTTTCTGTCTCACCTATGATTTAGAAGCTCAGATTCAGGTACTGACAAGGCATAATTCGACACACCAGAGATTTCTTCAGTGAATATGAAACCTGAAGTCCCAAATAAAACTGCTGCCTTGATTCACAATAGAATAGGCTAATTTGCCAAGAGATACTCTACAGCTATTCTTCTGTTCTGATAAAATCAGAAGTATGTAACTTTTAGCAAAGTTGGAGAATACACTGGCACAAAAACAGTTCTTGCTACAGGCAAAAATAATTTTACTTTTGGCAGGTTTACAGCAAAGCAAGTCAGTTACATTTTCACCTCAGGTGGTTTGTGGTATCAAAAAGGCAGTTCTTGCAGATGGAAAACTGTCATTACATGAGGACAAGCTGTTTGCTGGGGGAAATGGAAATATTTTGCTCTCTGTCAAACCTGTGAATATTGGAGAGAAAAATCTGTTTTCATATAGGAATACTCAACCAGAAGCTGATAGTTTAATAGAGTTCTACTTGAGTGACAGAGTGTCTCACCAGACTGGTGACTGGCCAACTTGTGCTTCAGTTATTGCAGGAAGTTACCATAAAATTCCAGTGAGGAATTGCACAGACAGGCAAACGGTAGACTGAGAGGCTGTTTCAGATGGCCCCAAACAGAGCTGGTGAACTGAGCATTGGTGCATGCCTGTGGACATGGTGAGGGACCAAGCCAAAGACCTCACACTGTGTCTCCCATTTGTCCACTCAGATACTGTGGAGTACTTTATTCCTGCTGTAAACTGTCCATCATTAATGGCCACTGATGCAGAAAGAACTGTAAAGAGGGCACACGGGCAGGTGGAGATCTGCTCGAGGATGTTGTACAGCTCATTAGCTTTCCCCAGGCTTTCCATGTGGATGCAAAGCAAAGGTGTGGAAGCACTGTCTGCTGCCACTGTGTGGTACCCATGTGTTTAATTGGTTGGAATCCATCCATAGGTGGAAAGCGGTGGAAAGCAGCAGAAGCAGAAAGCCTTCAGAGGTGGATCTGAGGGCTCTTTGCAAGGACTCACTATCTGTAACAGGGCAGAGTCATCAGATCCAAGATTTACACAGATAAAGGTTGCAAAGCCCAGAATTGTAGCACGGTTAAATAAATGGGACAATTTATCATGGGAAATTGATCCAACAAAGAAATCTTTAGATTCTCAGCAGAAACTCATACTTGAAGCTAACTAAAATGCAACATATGTAGCCCAGGAGTATATTCAAATAAAAAGGATTTATTTACATTCAGATGATTCAGTATTTATGAATATTTATGAATTTTTGCAAATTTCAGGATTTGGGTGTGCCTACCATAACAGCTTAATTCAATCTTACGCTTTGCTCCCAGACTCTGATTTTATCATCCACACTCCCTTGTGACAAAACTCACAAAGCAATTAGATTATGCAGGGATGGTAGGGATAAGCCTCTGTGCCTGCCATGCTGAACAACTCTCCAACAGTATCCAATAAATTCCTGCATTTATGAATGTCCACACACATCTCTTCTGCAGCAGCAAGTGAAACAGATGTTGACAAAGCTATCAGACCACTTCTGGTGACATGCAGGAGCATGCTCATTATTGTACATGATGGGCTAGAACACTGAGGTGAACAAACCTCATAGCACGCACTGCACAGTAAAGTGTCTATTTATTCCCCTTCATGCAGGAACAACACTTTCAGCATGAAAAAAATATTCCAAGCAGAAGAAACAGCACTAAGAAGCTGAACTGGAAGGTCTAGCCCTAATTGATAAGTATCAATGTATTTCACATAAGGAAATTTGGTGACAGATAATCAATGAGACAAGGCAATACAAAGAAAAATAGAAAGGAAAAAGTGAGTAGAATGTGATGGTTAAAGAGCTTAGAATTTAGAATCAAATTAGCAAACATCCCAGGGAATGAGGAATATAAATCCACAGGCCTCAACTGGAAGAATTTCACTTTGGGTTTACATTACCCACAGGCCATCTAGGATGGGGTGATTGATCACAATACTGAATAGGAACAGAGACTATGTTCAGCTACCAGCAAAAACTGCTTCAAAAACCAGCTGTTAAGGAAGCTCTGAAGGAAAGACTCAACCTTGGTTTGGTCTCAAGGATCATGGAGGATCTGACTGAGAATCACACAAAGAGCATGGGCAGCAGTGTGAGCAGCCTAAAGGACAAGAGACCCACACACCACCTTGGCAGCCTAAGGCAAAGCTCACCACCTATCAAGAAAGACTTAAGGCATTTATTTCTGCAAAAGGGGCAGAGCTGGCTCAAATAGGCAAGAAGTCAACAAGCACTATCCTTCTGCCTCTCAGAGTCAGGGACAGGGGTCTCAGTGCCTGTTTCATACCACAACAAAACTGCTGACCTCACTTGAACCACACATACATAAACAGAATTCTGGATGACAGCAATAGAGGTTTTGAGTAAGTTGCCAAAGGATTACAAGGATACACAGTCTAAACATCACAAAGAAGTTGCCAAATTTTATACAATGCAGTTCTTGCCCCTAATAACGCACTGTGAGAGCAATGCCTGTTTTTGCTTGCCCCTCATTTTAATAGTCTGATGAGGTTTGGCATAACACTGACCGTACTTACATATTTTGGCACCTGATGTGGAGGACAGCACAAATGCATTAGGAAACTACCTGATAAAATAGGCTGAATCAAACATGATTTCTAAATCATCATCAACAATTGTCAACTATGCGTTAACATTTTCTCATCGAGTGTCAAGGAATCTCACAGTAAAGTTGGCGGCACAATACTTTCGTGCCCCTTATGAGATTCAAAAGCCTTTTTTCATCACACAATCCCTTCCCCAAGTATTCCTCTCTCTCCAGAAAATTCAAATCCCATCACACCTGACTCATTGGTTTCTATCTGAAGGGTCAGACTAGTAAAGCTCAAGAAGAGTTGGACTCTGGTGTGGAATTTTGCTTTAGGTTCCTCTCTCACACTGAGTATCTGAGGAATGAAGTCCATGCCTCATGTTTTATGCTTTAACAGACTCAGCTATAGTGCCTGCTTTCTTCCAAATCTCAGAAAGGTATTTACTCACATTCACTTTATGAACCATAAATTGTTCTCATTCTATATTTTCTTTGATAGTTATAGCTGTGGTACATTTTTAAACAAGTTTTCCACCACAACAAATACCTGTGTCTCAATAAAAGACATCTTCCTTTTCCTAATTGCTCTACTGCGATTTTCATTCTGCCATGGGGGATTCCCAATAGACTTTCAGAGGCACTTTTTGTGATCTGCTGGCAGTGCTCTAATGCTCTTTATCACAAAATCACAGTAGTTTTTATCATCTTTTAGGCAATTTATAAAATCCTACAAGCCTACTGTGAGACAATTTAAAATACTGTTTTACAAGATTAATCTGCAAAAGTGTGAAGAGTACAGTATGTGCTTGGAAAAGGTCACAGAGAAGGTTTCCATTAAAGGAATCAATACAATCACAAACAGATTCTGAAGTCATATTACCATTTTAATTGGCTGGCACAACCTTTTCACAATTCCACCTCAATGGTGACATTAATTATAACCGTGACAGTACAAGGCTATGCTAACACAAACAGGAAAATAATTATGATTCACTGACTGGCTACCTTTTACTACTACCCAAACAAATCCAAGTTATTACATTAAATATCTACCATTGTTTTTTACTCAATAGATTCATTTCCTTCTTGGACTGATTTTGACTTTCTGTTCTTCAGAATATGATATTAAAAACATCAAACTCAAGCACTCTAAGATAGTATTTAAAAAACAAAACAAAACAAAACAAAAACAAAAAAACCCAACCAACCCTCAAAGCCACAGCACTGAGCAGCATTATGAGTGGCTGGCTAAAGAGTGATGAACCTCCTTGCCAGGGAAAGACGAGCTGGCAGGGCAGCTGCCATACTGGTGGGCTGCAGAAGGAGCTCAGAGTGGAGGGTGAGGAAGGCTGCCTGACCCCACTCTCCTTTCTTGTCCCCTGTAAAATGCCAGCCTCATTCCTTCTCACCGCTGGGCTTTTTTAAACTCCTTATCACAGTCTTTCTTCCAAGCTCATGTCTGCAATAATCTGTTTGCTTTCCCCTCTAGCCTTTACGCATCACTGACTGAGTTAAAGCTGCCTCTCACTGTCATGTTCAATGTGTATGTTCCCACTACACTCCACCAGTGCCTAGCATTGCCATTTCCCAGTGTCTACCACATCCCAAGCTCCTCTCACACAGAAAAGGCTCCACTTCCTTGCCTGCTACACCTATATCCACTCAAAGGAGTCATATCAAAGGAGTCAAACTCACTTGTCAAACTAGTCACTTCTTCTTCTCCCTCCTGCCTGCCCCTCAGTTCTAGTGTCCCCAGTGTTATTCCAAAATATTCCTTTTTTGTCCTTAGTCTGGCCCAAGGCTGTTCTACATTCCAATTAAATCTGTCACCTTCCAATCCACTCGGTTTGATTCCCAGCATGGGTGTTGCTGGCAGCATCCACGGCATACTTGAGAGCAGCTGGGGACAGGGATCAGCAGGGCAGTTCAATTACCTCCCAGGGGATGGCATATGTGCCGTACCCAGCCCCAGGAGCTGTGAGGAGCTGAGCCGCTCCCTGGGCTCAGCACACACAAGCTGCACAGTGCCACACATGCTGCAGGGATGGGATGGGTTGGGATGAGCATCCTCAGCAAAGGCAGAGTCCTCGGAGCTTTCAACCTGCCCTTACATGCCCACAAAGTTCTGCTTTTTAAACTTAATTTGGCCATATGGGGACAGATATTTTCATGAATATGGCAGACCGGCACTTTATTAAACTTTCTATGTCTTTTTGAAAACATGAAAGTTTATTAAATTGAACCTATTTTTAGCTGTCATTTCTTTTTTCTAAAGAGTTCTTTTTTCTTCATATAATTTATGACAAATATGTGAAACTGGCTGAATTTTTTTTTTTTTTAAAGAAGTTTTTAGCAATCAGTAAGGAAAACTTCAGTCTACCAAGTAAGGAAGAACTGAAAAGGTTCTAAATACACTTCAACAAGAGGAAGTGTGTGTTTATATAAATATATACACCTGCACACTGTCTTGTCTATCCCTTGATTTGAAGTAATAATTTTATATATATTCTTGGGTATGGTATTTGCTTTTAAAAAGAAAAGGTTTAGCAATGTTCCAGAAACAACATACTTAGTGATTACGTAAAATGTATTTCTAAACCCATGTACAGTTTCTTAATGTTAACAGACACTATGAACATAAACACAAACAGATTAAAAGTAGGATTTCTATATAATCTTCTATCTGTAGGCTCTGTGCTGGAGACAGAGTATAAATAGAAGGATAAGGAACTGTTAGACATTAAAATTCATTTTAGAAATGAATCTGATGATCTGTAGCTGACATTTGAGATAGCAAGAAAAAGTATTATGCAGGAGAAAATTATTAAAGAATAACTCTGGCATATGAAAAAAATGTCTGCATGTTCTATGAATAGACAGGAACCAGAAGACAGAAGGTGACTGTTTGAAGCCCAGGGATGCCCTGTAAGTGACTTTCATCCTCGATGAGACTTTTGTACCTTATGAACACAGCTCGAGATTCTGCCATGGCAGGGTGTCTCTGACACGTGTACAAATGCAGATCTGGCATTTAACAGTAGAGACGTGGTATGCACTGCTAACTCAGCAAGGATCTGCAGGAGAAACTTCTCCCTCCAAGAGAAATTTTTATTTTCTTAACTCCTGTGAAGACATTTCAGTACATGTTTTACTTCAAGGATACTAATAACCTTTCCAGGAGGAATCCATGCCTACCCAAGGCTCCACACCAACCTGCTGCAACCAGCTGGGATTTGTTTTGGTGTAGGCAGTACAAAGAAAGGACTCTGTTGGCACACGGGAATTGCACTGCGTTTTCCCTACTATCAGAGAGGCCTTGGCAAGTCAGAGAACTTATCCCCTGTGCAAACAAGGCCAAGTACAGGCACAATTAGGACATTTCAGGGGGAAAAAGATCAGGTATTTCTCTAGCTAAAATGAACACAATGTAAAAGTTGTACCTCCTCTTCCCAAGACACTGAACTCTACACATCTAAGACAGAAACCCAGGAAAACAGGAGTAAAATTAGCCCCAGTCACACAATTTTCATAGTTAATCTATTTCAAATTTGGGCTGTTTCTGAGAATACTCTCTTACTAACATGACTAGTGTTTCACCAGTAGTCTGCAGTGGTAGCGGGTTTTTTTGTTTAAACGTGACTCTCATTTGAAGTAAAACCCAATCAAGCAGATGTGCTGATTTATTGTAGTTGACATTTTTAATGTAGACTAAGTAAAACGAATTTAACTTCACCAACACCTATTTCTATTTGAAATGCCATTTTCTAATAACTGGATTTTAAAGCCTAAACCAAAATCATCTTAGTGAATTAGTTACCAGAGATGGTTACCTAGATCAGAGCAATAGAAAGATACCGACATTGACAGAAAAGCTAACCAGTTCATTAAAATTTAAAATATGTCCAGAGACCTCTCAAATGCATTGCTGAACATACCTAATAAACCAAGACAACTTAAAAAAAAAAAAAAGGATATTCAAAAGAACAGGAAAGTAATAACAATAGAAATACCTAGGATAGTAAAATTAGTAAAATGAAACTTCATTTTCCAGTCTTAAATTCAACATGCAAGTCACCCTTCCTTGGTTTTTCACTTTTTTGTTTTGGGGTGGGGTTTTTTGTTGTTGTCTTTATCTTTATTTAATTTTGGGGTTTTGTTGCCTTTTTTTTTTTCTAATCTTGCAATAGTCTTAGCCTATGAATGAAGTTCTGAAAGTTTAAGCTGAGAGAGATAAAAATATCATCATCAATATTACATGGAGAAGTATCATCGCCAATATTACATGGAGGAGAAAAAGTGCAAGGGAACATTCTGAATAAAAATATCACAACTTTTGTAGAAGGGGAGCTTTATCCACTGAGTTACATTTATTTCATTGGTAGCCAGGTATTATGGAAGTTTCTAATTAACTATTGGCAGAAGAGAGCTGAACTGAAACCCCAGTAAATATTAAGTGAACCAAACTAAAGTGCATCTTAGCACATATATGGAACTTACTGAAGTCCTTGTCACCAGAATTCAAAGAGAATTATATAATATACTATGAATAAATTATTGTATAACGATTAACAACATTTCTTTTTATATGAAGTTATGGAGACTAGTAGTTTGCCTTTATATAATGTGTGTATCATCTTCAGGGTGCCCGTACCAATTTATAGATATCCTCAGCAGCCCTTCAAAAGTGCCTTTTTTCCCTGTACTGTGTTTACCTATATATTTCAGCATAAACTGGTTGCATAAGCACAGTTAAATTCAGTTTCACGTGGAGAAATCCAAGTTAATCTTAGAAGACTTCTATCTGGCACAGGAAGCAGTATTCAGGGCTGGGCTGATACTTCACCAGCCTGAGTTTCCAGAGTTTTGCGTGCAGAAACTCTGCAGAGGTTTTTTTGCTGAAATTCTGTTTGTAAAGATCAGGTCATGCCCATGACCTAGAGGAAAACTCACTTAAAAATAGAAGGTACCATTCAGATTTCTCCTATTCAGTAGAGAGGAATTGAGGTTGAAACAGATGAAGTGAATGATCACCAGGATAATGTGGGAAGTGAGAGCCTGTCTTATGAGACAATATAGTGTGCAGCAGAATAATAAATCATGATACGAATAAGCATCCAGGGGCTTTGCCCCAAGAAGAGAGAACAGCCATTTCCCTTAAAGGACCAGCCACTGCTGGTGAACATTTTTTATTTCATTAATCCATCTCATGAGTACATGAAAGGCTGAATCAATCAATCAGACCTGTGCAGAGCTATATTATTGATTAAACCTTGTTTTCAGTATTGAACTTGGCCTGAAGAAACCCGGCCTCTTAATAAAGTTTAGCCATACCCCCAAAACAACCCCTCCCTTATTCTTGGTTTTATTGTTTTAAATCAGCATTGAATTGCACACATGAAAATCCGACTGACCTTGCTGCTTGGCTTGTTAATCCAGGCCCCTACTTGTGCCTGAAATATCCTGCTTAAAATCCAAAGAGGGAAAGGCTGTGCAAGGCTTGTTAATGGCTGTGCAATCAGGGAAATCTGTACAGTGATACTGGGGGCCACTGCAAGAGCTCAGCAAACACAGCGGTGCTGGAGACCATGGAGAAAACAAACCCTCCTGGAAAGGCTTGGCCATTTCCCAGCAGGAATTTTGCAAGAAACTCTTGAAAATGTCTATATTGATTCAGCACACTATAAGGACAGAAAGATTTGGACTGAAATCATGCATACAGACACGATTTCCTCTGAGCTGGGCAAGATACTGTAGGATGGAGGCACGGATTCCGTGAAACTGGGGGAAAACCCTCACCACGGAGGCCTTTCTGCACCAGACTGGAGATGGAGGAACCTGCCCAGAGGGCACTGAATGGCAGAAAGCAAAAACTGTGATACCGTTTTCTCCGGGAATTTTGATGACTTGCTCTTCCCCCAGCCACCTTGCTGTGAAATTATGTCAACAATAGAGTAGCAACTTTTTACACTGAGAAAATAAACAGAGTTGGCCAAAAAACACACTTTTTTTCCCCTGTGGCCAAGCCATGTCTCAAACAAGTCCCAAAATGTTTCGGATTCACAGCCATTCACGTGAAAGAAGAATGATCACTTTCGTTATGACTTGCAAAATAGAAATGAAGCTGCATAAGGAATATTTGAAAATATATTAAAAATGCAAGTATTGTTTAAATTGTGCATTAAACTAAAATTATTTAAATTACAATATGTATTTTTTGCATACTGCTAACATCAATACAGAAGATTCCTTTCTGCCAAGAATCAAGTGGAAAGTAAAATGAATACCTGCTTTCATCTAACTGTACAGTTAATATACTGCTAAAGGAACTTATAGATGAGTCTTTATTTCACCTACTATAGCAACTTCTAGATGAGCTTTCCTCTTCTCCCTACAGTGGTTCAAAATTATAGGAACTCCTTTAAATGTTCTTCAAACTCAGTTATATGGAAATGTAGAGCAATGTCCCTGAAAAACAGTTACCTCTATATTGCCCTTCTGTAAATAAACAAATATCTTCTGGTTACTAGAATTCAAAATTTTACTCAGTTAAGGAGTGCCCGGTGTTGATTTTTAAGTTCAGTGAGGGACAGAAGGAAATAAGGATGATGCAGAAACACTTGTAGTGGCTGAATACTGTATATATTTTTAGCAGAGATCAAAAACTAGGAGAAATCAATCTAGTATAAATTGAATTATAAAACATAAAGATTCGCTATCGTGTCTGTTAAGAAAAATAATTGATATTTTAGTTCTTTGGTATTAAATGCAATTTGTATAAATACAGAACATAGAAAAGCAAAAAATGAAATCAGATTTAATTCAGTCATTATACCAGCTCTCAAACACCTGACAAGTGGTTTTTTTGTTCAGGAAAAGTATTACTTTAATCTGAATCCATTACTTTTTCTTTGAAAAGAAGGGAAATTTTACCTAATAATACCTAAGCATTAAGTAATTTGACAGATACTTAGGTATGGACTATTAATATGGGGGACCATTTTCTCAGAGATTCAACAAAGCATATTTGCTCATGCATCTGTAAAAAATCTGATACTCTATCATTAAGTTCTGTTTCTCATAATGCTGTAAAGTTCCTGTAAATTATTATGTGAATTTCTACCTCAAGTGCAGTAGCAGACAAGTTTTCTGTGTGACAGCAGCTCTGCATAATCCAGAGAAATTTACCCAGCCATGATTCAGTAAAGCTAAGCTCCAAATTAATATTGATTTTATTAACATTGCATATCTGAAGCATTTCATGAATGTATTAAAAGAGATGTGTTTCTTAATTAGCTCATGGAAGGCATCTGACTTGTCTGTCTCTCATGACAAGGAACTGGCCTTGATATTTATTACTTTCAGTCTGGTATTTCTCTGAGTTATGCATTTCAGTAACAGTTCCTACACAAGTGATTTCCTACAATTATTTCATAAGAAACTGATACCAATGCAATTGAAGTCAATGGAATTATTTCCACAGACTCCCACTGACATTTTATCCATGTTCTAAATTCTTAATGACCAAAGGAAGAGTCTTTGTGCAGCACTGTAGGATAGATTCAAAGAGTAAAATAAGCTGCTTTCAGTATTATTATATTAACAATTTGGCTCCGGCTTTCCTCAGTGGATTACTTTAAACACTAACAGAACTGTCACCAAATTGCCTTCAAACATGAGCATACTGCTTCATGAAGAACCTAAAAGACACTAGAATTAGGGAGACTTCCTTTCCTCAGACCATCCTCATAAGTCTTGCTCATAAATGCAGGTTCCTATCAATTAGGTCTATACTGTAAGCACATAGTCTAATTTAGATAAGCAAACTGAAGTTATATTTTGTTCAGAAAAGGATCACTACTGCAGCTAGGCTGAGATTTTCTGACACTGTGTGAATCACTGCCATGCTATAAACACTAACACAAATACGGTGTCTGCGATGCACAAAGAAAGTCAGAGTGATGACCACAGACAGCTTAACCCTAAAAATCAGAAAGAATAAAAAACCACAAGACACATTCCAAGAGTTGGTGATTGAGCAAGACAGACAATGTTTTAATAATGCATCTATAATTTTAGAATACTTGCCAACCTACTCACAACACCTTTGTATTAAGAATACCATATTCTTGCAGGTACTCTGACTAAAATAAGCAACCTTTCAGATGGGATATGTAAACCAGCTGAGAGCAATACACAAGCCACATGAAGTACCAGTCCAGAAAATAACTCACTCCCTCTTCTGAGGTAGACTAAAAGCCTCGGCAACTGAGGGCTGCAAAGGAGCAGCACAGGTCCAGCAGGAACCTGTTTAACTCTCAGGGCAGAACTGGACAGACTCACACATGGCAGTGACCCATGAAGAATCAAATGTAGAAGAAGCAGGGTAAGAGGGTGTTCTGTTCTGAGCACAGGTATGTGTCAATGAGGAAAAGAAAGTTCTTCCTGAGAGGGTAAAAAGAAAAGGAAGTTTACCCCCTCTCTTAACTCTGTCTCTGAAGTCCAGGCTTGTGCTACCTCAGTGGGTGATGCTTTCATCTATAAGCAAACTACAAGCTGAGGAATAAACCCACCATCATCATCACATAAACAAAGTCTAGAGCTGTCCTTCAGAGATCATTTGGTCCATCCCTGTGCAGAAAGGTGGGAACAACTGCTCCCAAGAGGGGTCTGTCTCATCTGCTCTTCCAGGTTTCCAGGGAGTGAGCCAGTTTGAGGTAGATTAGTTCAGTGCTCATTCATCCCTGCTGAAAAACCTAATCTCACACTTAATGGAGAATAGAACTGGTTTTTACTCCATGAAAACCAATCCAATTTGCACATTAGATGTTTGCATGAATTATTGGCTGGAGGCTGCTGTAGCAAAATTACAAAACTAGTAGGTGTGGATCAAGCAGAAGCTCCCAAATTACTGCTGGAGGGAAATTATATGGTCCAAAGAGAAAAATAAATGAGTGCACAGGGAATTCAGAGCACAGCTATGGGAAATGGGAACAGGCCTACTCTCAAACAGCAGATGAGAAAGTCTGGCTTTTCACACCTCAGGAACTGGTGTCCAGCGCACAGAAATAGCTACAAAGAAAAATAGCTATCAACTTACATGATGGAGATGACTTCAACAAAATTAAGATAATGTCCTTTCTATGCTTTCAGAGCTCAGTGCTATATCAGCTTTACCAGTGCAACTTACTTAAAATGCAAACATGTTCCTCCCAGCCTTCCCAGCTCAGCAGACCTGAATAAAAATTCATCCAGTCCCAGAGCTGAAAAATGAGCAAAGATTTTAATGGGCCCTTCAAATGAAACAGCTGCATATGCATCCTCATGTAAAGAATCACCTTGAAGAAATGATCAAACACTCATAAAGCTATAGAATAATTCCCCACAAAAGGTTTTGTTGTTTTTGATTAAAGTGTAAAATGTTAGCAATGCAAGGTGAAAAAATGGTCTCCAAAAAGAAAGCATTATTGTCTTAAGTTAATTACAAAAGATACAAAATATTGGCACAGATTTCAGAAGATACCCTTGATCCGTGTGCTATTTGCATGGCAGATTCTGCCAAGGTAGAGAAAGAAGAGACAGAAAACAAGAGAAAACTGCCTTATCAAAAGAACAGAGGAGACGTCCCTGGACTTTTAAAGCACTTTGCTAGAACCCAGAGAGACAGTGGCACAGAGAGATAATGTCACATCCACATAAACAGTCACAAAACAAGGGGCCTTTTATCACCAGCTTCTGCAAAAAAAATATAGATAAGATAAAGCTGAAACACTCCTTTGCCTAGTAAAGAAAAATATTTAGACTGACTGGATTTTTCAAATAATCTGACTTGCAAATTGCCTGGGAAAATTCAAGATGAACTTTCAATTCCTAAATTAAATCCCACAGAATTGGTGTCTGAGATTGGGCTGGTCTTCTCATTTGCATTCAGTTCTGCAACAATGAAGTAGAAGAGATAAAACAACAAAGCCAAGAACAAAAATTGGTCTCTGTAGCAATTCTGCTGAGGATTTTCTTTTCTTTCCTATTCCCTCCTGAAATAACATAATGTATGTGACATATGTAGAATTCTTGTTGAGGCATTTTGGTCTGAATGAACTTGGCTGTTTTAAGAAGGGTAGCATCAAAATCAGTAAAGAGTAGCAGGCTCCACTAACACAAAGCAAGACCCTGCCACCTCCATGGGCAAAGGCTGTACCCTAAAAATATGTGTTCACAGTTAGAAAGTACATCTGTTGTTATTTTAGAAAGTTAGGCATTATTTTTTCTGGTTTTGTAAACGGCAGGACAGTACAAGTAAGCAAACAGCCTGACAGTTCTTTGTTCCACATGGTATTGGTGGATCATTCCCTGCTTGTGGCCTGTATGTGACCAGTTCATTATCAGGAAGTATTGAGGTTTAAACTTTGGACTTTTTTGGTTATCACAGAACCCATGAATTGCATGATCCCCTTCTGGGCTTTGATTTGCTAGGTAAAGTCTCTCTCCACAGCAGATTTTTTGTATGAACAGTCATAAATTTAAAATCTGTTTTCAAGACTGTTCCAACATTTACTCAACTATGCCCATTCTCTTGGACAGACATCCCTGGTTACTGACACGCTTGAAACAGAGTATTTGCAAAGAGATAATGCAGGAATGAGTTAGTGCAGTCAAAAGCACAACCATGGCCTAATTCAAGCAAGTATTCATTGAACAAATGCTCAGCAGGATTGACCAGATCACATAAGGCCCTGATCCTGCATGATTAAAGGTAATGGGATCTTTGTCATTGACTTGCAATGAGTATTGGAATGAGCCCCAAGGTAGCAGCTATCAGAAAGGGCAGATGCTTAAAATTTTTATTGCTCTTTTGCTTGAGAGCTATCAGAATAAAATGTAACTTATAGATATAGGCATACAGGGATGCAAACATGCCCACACATAAAGCTTTAATTTTTCTGAGGCTTTTGTAGCTGCAAACATCTACAGATGCAACAGATCTGGGAAGCACTGCCAGAAATTCACATTAGCAACTAGGCAGCCTCAAGGACAGGAATTTTGGTGCTGGCAATTTGACAGACTTGGATTAAGCCCTTGATATTTCCTTTGCTGTGCTTCCACTCAGGATCCCTGGAAGCTGTCTGACTATCCTTGTAGTTCAGCACACCTGTGGATTTGGCTGTTCTGAATAGCAAGAAATCTGAACATAAGAGATCTGGACTAAACAAGTCTTTCAGCTGATTACTTTTTTCAGCAGCTACATTAATCCAAGCCATACATTCAGGTTTAGACCTGAGCTCTCAAGTGTGCAATAGTAAAAGGGAGTAATCCGACAGCTGAAAGGTTTTGGCTCTCCAGGAGACTCTTCTCACAAGGCAGGGGAAACAACTGGGTTTCCAAATCAGCAGTCCCTCGAGAAATGTGGTTCACTTTGAGCTTGTTTGCAAGAGAAGCCAGAAACGCAGTGTTAAGGTTTACTAAGGGAAGCTTTTGTGACAGGCCAATGCACACAGTATTTGGGGAAGTAAGTAGGTGAGGAAAGAAGGGGAGGGACAAGACATAAGTTTGAGGAAAAGTCCCACTCACTTTCTTAAGGCGTCTAGAACACATTTAACCATCTTGCTCATTACCCAGCCCTGGCTGTCTCTCAAGGATCAAACTGACAGCTTTCTGCTCCCTGTTGCATCAGTCACTCCTTATATTTATTCTTTTTTGTTGGTCTTTTTTAGGCTCAGGCTTCCCAGCTAATTTCTTTAGTCCTTGAAAAAGCAGAATAAACAAGGAGAGCGGTATCTTTCTAAATGCTGATTTATTATGTATTTCCAAGAGTAAGCCCCAATTTTCACCCAGAAACAGAGGGATGATAAAAGTTCATAACTTAATGGCATATATTGTTTGACTTGAACATCATATAAAATATGGGACAGTATTCAATAATCAGCGTTTTTCACCCTTTTTGATATTCTCTATAGTAATATATTGCTATAGTAATATAGTCTGGTTTAATATGGTCTTATTATAAAAATACTTTTGTTTTGATGCCTCTTGTATTCCACTATATTAATAGAACATTAGTTCTAAATTCCTTGCCAGGAAACAAGATAAACCAGACAGTTTTGTTACAAAAAGAATTATTACACTAAAATTATGGGCCCTATGATTTTAAAGGTTGTGGTTCTACCTATTTAAAAACCCATTCTTTTCCAGGTTTGCTTATATTTCAAGAGATGGGGAATTGCAGTTTTCCTGACCACTTCAGTTTGCTGTTCCTTCCCTTTCCCCTGTCATTGCTTCTTTCTTCCATGAGATATCTGTTTGTGATGTTTATAACATCCCACTCATTAAAACACAGCCATACAATTCTGTTGCCATTGCCCTCCACTCAAACTTATTCTTTTGGGATGAAAAGCAGTCCCTGTCTTTTTTCACTGTCTCAAACACTAAGTGTACAATTTAGTACACACAGCGGAACTCTAGAAGGGTGCTGACAGCTGCTGGAACTGTGTCCCACATCCAGAAAGCACACCCCTCAGCACTAGTGAAGGGAAGCCAGGGACACCAAGATTGCTACCTGCATCCTGCTTATGCAGAATGATGATGAACACAAGCTACCTAGAAATTCATGCGCTATTTTTCAGTTGGAATTTGAACAGACATACACCATACTAGTTCTGAAATGTATTTTGAATGGCTTTTTATTTCCAAGTGACCAATGGATGCTTTGGCACCAGCAAACCTACCACTCCCTGACTTCTCTGGTGGATTTTACTATACAGTCTTAGAGATAAGCTAATACATATATTTTATTAGTTTTTTTTAAACCACTCTCAGTAAATTTTATTTCCATTAACTTACCCGTGCACTGGTTTTAATTTGTGTACAATTTTACCATCCAAAAGTATGTAAATATGCTTGTTGGCCTTGACCTTTTCAAAGATCATACCAGTATGCATGTTTTAAGGCATCAACAATAAAATCTCAGTGTTCAATGCCACAAGCTTAATGCTACATGCATTGCTTCTTAGATCTAGGCATTGGAGACTGGTCTAGTAAGCGTGACAACATAAATTTTCAAAATATAGAAACAGAAAGAGGAAATAAATAAGATGCTTGGAAAACATCCAAGTACTGTTGTAAGGTAGTTACTCAAATAGCTCCAGATTTCATCAAGATCTCAATTTCCCAGGTAAATTATATATCTAGCGAACAATCATATGGAAAATCTGGTATTTCTTACTCTTCTCACAGTCACCTGGCTGGCCTGGTTGGATTTCATGCACATTTTCCATCCAAGATGGCCTTGCCAAAACTACCTGTCAGATCTTGCTAAGAAATTAATTTGCAACCTTCTTACAGAACCTTATGGAACCAGAAAAAAAAAAGATGTATAAAGAAGCCAACATTCATCATTTTTACATTTTCAGAAAGGTCCTCAATTTAAGGAGTTTAATTAATTATTTTTACTTGTGAGGTTTATAACACCACCAATAAATCTCTGAAGGATTTGGACCTCATCTTGCACACTGTCTGTTTATGCTGGAATCAGATGGCTAAGCAGAATAGGTCTGGTTTTGCTAAAATTAAGTATGTGCATGAAATCTAAAACCAAATCTGTACCTGTAAACAGACAGTAAACAAAAACCTGCAAAACTAACTCCCACAGCATGAGCAGAAATTGCATAACAGCAACCAGAATATCCTGCCACACTTCAAGAGCCATGAGCATGGCTGGTCAACCCCTTTTGAATGATAACTTCTGACTCCAAAGAGTGTTCTGTGGTTATCCCTACACCAATGCTGCACATATACACTGCGCACACATGCTAATTGCAAGCACTTACAGCTTCAGTAACAAGTAGATAATGCTTAACAAGAACTCAGGTTGCTGATTTAAAGAGTGAAAAACTCATCCATTTTCACTATTCTGTGAAAAGTAGACATGACAGGAAACAGAGAGGTTGGCTCTGGCCTAACGTACCCATCTGGTGCAGAGCAAGGCCCGAGATGGTGTCCCTGAAAGGCAGTGACAAAGGAAGAAGGCTCATTAAGGAAGACATAGCAGCAAGATAAACTATTGAAACTGCAACAACAAAGACAAATTGCAGTGAAGTCAGAGATGTGTGAGGGAAGGAAGAGCAACTAGCTTGGATACAAAGAGGTTTCAGCAGGTGCAGTGTGCTCTGTGTAGCTGTTCAGGAATCCATTAGCTCTGCATGTGTTTGCCCAGCACCTCTCAGGTGCTGCCTCGCTCTCAAGGCACGAGTTTCCCTGCACAGCCTGTACCTGCCTAGCATCAGTGGGAAAAATTGTGTTGTAATGCCACTATCAGCTGGGGGAGCTCCACAGCAAAGAGACACATTTTGTAACTGAAAACCTAGATCAGAATATCTAACTACATTTTCATATGTCAGTGAAAGAGCACATAAGAGTTTTGTCTTTCGGAATTTTTTTTTTTTTTTAAATGAGATGTTCAATGAGAAAATAAGTTAATGGTCAATTTTATAGCAATTGAGACATAAGTCATAACCAAAGATTTGCTCAGGGAGAGGAAAAAAAGAATATCCCTCTGTGGGTTTAATTTCTCAAGGCAAAATGGATTCTTCCTTATGAAACTATAGATGAGTCCAAAGTGTAAGGGCAAGGAATAAAAAAAAAAAAAAAAAAAGAAAAAAAGGTCAAAACTGCTTCCTCTCAGAGATTTTGCTTTATCAAATTGTTAAAAGGTTCTCCCAGTGACCTGGCAGCTAATGTTCAAAACAAAAACATTAGTTTCTTGGCCTCTAGAGATCTCTAACAGCTCACCAGCTGCCACCCCCACGTCCCCTTCCCCCTTTCAGGCCTTCTGGGAAGAGTTTATAAGTTATCGGCCTAGCCCCTGGAAAGGGCACATATGTTATCAGGTCTAGGACTGCCCCTTCTGAGGAGCCCTTTGGGATTGTGGCTCCACATCTTAATGGGGTTAACAACCTCATTTTCTGCAAAAACCTATCTTTTGGCTACAATCCACCTTGCTGGGATTTCTTCCCAGTGCTCTCATTCTCTTTCTCATATCTTTAGTTTCATTTGCTGCAGCAAAGAGTGGGCTGAAGCCTCACTTTCTTTCACAGAAGAATGTCAAAAGGTTTTATCCTAAACTGTCATGAAATTGAACTTTGGCACTTCTAATGTGTCCAGCTTCTCTACAAAACACCCTTCTGAGCTTGCTTTTACTGTGCTCTAAGCTCTATGTTCTAAGCATGAGATGCCTCACAGCAAATAATCCAATGTATTCTCATCAGGGTTAAATCAAACTGAAATACATAGAGCAAGGCTTTGAAGCCACTGTGACCATCAGGATATAATGTTAAGTCCTTG
This sequence comes from Scytalopus superciliaris, assembly GCA_013400415.1. Lineage (NCBI taxonomy): Eukaryota > Metazoa > Chordata > Aves > Passeriformes > Rhinocryptidae > Scytalopus > Scytalopus superciliaris. The sequence goes on along the minus strand of VXBX01007989.1, from coordinate 339,405 downwards.
ACACTCTTCTCAAAACCTTCCTATCAACAGTTCAGTACTCATATAATCTCAGAATCTTAATATTCCACCAGTGACTTATGGAATAATGTGATTTCAGGAGCACTTTTTAAAGCAAATTCTTTACACCCAATTTATTCTCTGCTAAGAGCCCCAGCAGGGGCACTTCCACCTGAGCCAGTCTGAAGCCTCAGTCACTCTCTTGGTTGGTTGGGAACCAGCACCAGGGAGCAGCTGACTGAGGATCCTGCTACCCAAACAGAACACAAGAGAAGTCCACTGAAGCCACTACAGTCAGTTCACTGGATACTAATCAGGCTGATTTTGGCTTTAGAACATCAAAAGCTGGTTCAATAAGAGCAGATGTGGAGAGCAACCTGTGAAGCCTACACTGAACTTCACCCAATGGGATTGTGCCCACCTCGTTCTTTCTCACATTTAACTGATAAACTTACACTTAAGTTTTGTGTTTTCTTGATAAGTATAAAGAAAAGGCTTTAGTAAGTTTTGAAACATTGGTGGCTTCTTAAGGGAGTATAATATCTCCTTTAAGAAATTACATCAGTCATTATCTAAAGAGGATCTAGACATACTGTGACAGTTGTCACCATCCACTACTGTGCTGACAGGGTAATCTAGAACAGTAGGGGCACAAAATCTTGCAGAAGCTTGTAACTCTTGAGTAACAGAGCATATGAAACAAATCATGTTAAAACTGTTCCAGATACTGACCTGTAATCCCACAGTTAATGGATATATTGTAATTGATTTCAGCCAGTTATACTTTGGGGCATTAGTTACTGGAAAAGTATAATGTCAGCAGTAAATACTAACCAAATGAACTAATTGTTCCAACTGGACTTTTACTAGAAAGTAACCAGATAACTTTGAATACTTTCTGCTTTATAACTGAGATGAGTATTCACAGATGAATATTTGCAATATATGAACACACATGTGCAGGAAACAACTCCATAGCTGGTTGACAAAGTCACAACTTTGGGCAAAGCTGTGACGCAGATTTGAGTGTAGCAAGAACAAAGCGGTGCCAGTTTAACTGGGGCAGGTGAACACACCCAGCCACACACACACCCATGCTGAGAGAGAGACTGGAGCAAGTACGGATTCCCATCTTATGAAACCAAAGACCTCTGGAGAAGGGTAACGTGGGCTGCTCACAACAAGAACTACTTTGCAAATGCCGTAATTTGCACACTGTATGCTGATTCACCAAAACCTCAAGATAAAAGCTGCCCAAATTTTTTACAGTATTTTCTTGTTACTATTCTAGTCCCTTCCCATGTGCAAAACTATTTCTGAGTGTTACAGTATGTAAAGAAAAAACCCCCCTCAATGTGTCTGATCATTTTTTTTAAATAATTCTCCAGCAGTAGTAAAAAACAAATCTAAAAATAAGCTTTGCAATATAACCAGCTGAAGATGTAACCTAATTTTCAAAACGTCTGTGGAAAACACCAGTACAATAGCCAAGACATGAAGCTCTATGGTTAAAAAATTAAAACAAAAACAAAACAAAACTCCCTGAAACAAATCAGGGAGGTCAAGAATAATCGCTGCATCTCATTAGCCAAGTAACTTCTCCTTTAAAGGTCTTTAAAAAGAGTGTACAAAGACATTGGCTGGGCTGCATTAATTTTTAAATCTTTCTTTTTTGTAAAATAGATATTTTTCATTATTTTTATATTCACTGTGTAAAATAAGGCTTTTCTCCATAGGTAGTCCACATAAGTCATTACAGCACTATATTAATCTCACCTTATTAATAACTTCCACTCAAAATTTTTTGACCAGAAGAGGAACTGGAAAAGTGACCTCCCTGGCAGAGCAGTGAAAACACCACATCTACTGCCAATCCAGTAGAAACTCCTCATAAATAGACATGGCAATACACTATGCATTTTAGGACATTTTTAAAAAGCACCTTAGTTGAACTGGTACAAAAGCTAAAGAGGAAGATACTAAAAATAACTGACCTGAAGACCAAAAAAAATTTCATAATATAAATCAATAAATAATTAAAATTGGAAACAGTAAAAGTAAGGAAAAAACAGTGTTCTAATTCAAACTGCTTTACAGTAGTTTGAGATTTATTTTACGAGCTCTTGTTTCATAATGTATTTTAAAGTTCTTTATGATTAATTTTTAACCAAGAAACACTTTTCCTATAATTTAGCCCACAGACATTTGAATCACTGACTTTCACTGGTACATTTGCATAAAATCAGTTCACTTTTAAAATCCATCTCTTCCATGAATTCTATCTCACCTGAAGCCATAAAGCTCCATATGGGATGTCTGAACCTTTCTGCTGCTTGGGCCACGTTATGGGGGTACAGGAACATACTCTGTCCAAGGGATTCAGCTGATGAAGTGGTACAGAATATTATGCAAAAAAACTGCAAGAGAAAAACAAGACATTGTTGTTTGAAAAACAGTGCATGGATGTGTCAGGGAAAGACACAAACAGGTAACAAAAAACAGGCATATTGCATATTTATTTACAAATTATAACAAAATATTGCCTTCTCCAATTCTCCTTAACATGGTGGAAGAGATGTTCATACTTTAACCTTTTTTTAGAGTAAGATTTCACTGTGCTTGATTCATGTCTTCAACTATATTGGCATAGGGCTACCATAATTGCAGTCTATTGAGAATTTAGAAAATTTTAAAATAATATAAATAATATTAACATATAATGTTGTCTGGTCAATGCTTTTTAAAATCCATGAAACTTTAAATACTAACAGTCTGTTGGCCTGAGCCAGCTCACTCTTCACAAAAGACAAAGGAAATACAGAGCACCTCTGCAGTTTCTACTGATCCTATTATTTACTCAGTAGTTTAAAAACCACATGTATTTTTAAACTATTTACTGCTTCATTATTTTCAGAAGTCTCTTTCAGTACAGAGAACTGTCTTTCAGAACTTTGTCAATACCTCCAACTTTTTTTAAACATCCATCTACATGACTGAGACTAGATTATTAATCATAAATCAAGGCAATATGATTTTGAAAAGGCTGCTAGTTTGAACTACTTTATTTTTCCTAATAATTCCATTAAAAGGCTCAGTTCAGCTTCCATTCCAGTCAATGAAATAATGTGTGAAGTGACTATGGAAGCTTGAGACTAATTCAGCAACTAAACATAGAAGCCAAGCACCAGTGTTGTGACAGCTTTCAGATCGACACCCACTGCCCTGCAAAACTGAAGCAGAAGAGTTGACTTGCAGTGCTGTACTAATGTAACAGAATCTTACAAAACAATGATGCATGTGCAAAGCTATTCAGAACACAGACAAGAGCTAAAGAATGGGACAGAACACAGAGATAATTATAACAATGCTATAAACCCACAAGCACCCTTCCAAAACTGTAAGAGCAGAAAGAGCAAGAGTCTAAGAGGAACACAGTGAGCACTGTTAGGGAAACAGAGTCCTCTGTGAGTAAAAATTAAACAGACTGATGCAGTTCACCTTAGTGATTAACTAATTTGGGACATGCTGAGAGAACCCAAAGCAATGGAATGTATAGGCAGGGTAAATCAAGTGCTCTTTCACAATACAGAGAAGAAGAGACTGCTAATGAAATCACAAGGCTACATTTAGAGAGATTAAAAACTGATTAACTGGTTATTTAATACAACATAAAATTAACCAGGACAATTCATTGGAAGAGCAGAGTAGGAGACTAGAAATGGATTATACATTTCAGTGGCTGCACTCATACTCACACAGCATGTGTGATCTCATGTCTGAGGAAGCTGTCAGCCGCTACTGAACACAAACAGAGATTTTCCCCTCTTCCTCAAGCTGTTCATTGCCCAGTGAGCAGAAAGATCTAGAACAGCCCTATTGGAAGGGGCAACACTAAAAAATACCCAGATCACTGTGCTGCAAAAAGGCACCCTGTGTTAAGTGAGCTGTAAGAGCTGGCCATGTGTCTGTTCTTAGACACAGCATGCCTGAAGCAGTTAGGCTTAGCTTACTGCTATTTCAGGAGGAAATAATGATAATAATGATAACTAAAGAATGACTAAAGGGAACAGTTAAAATTGATATTTTTTTTTAACAGCCAAAATGCATGGACATAAAAAATTGAACCTCCTTGCCTGACACATGTTAACATGACAGTAACATAGTGCTCAGGGACAAGTTAAGATATTACTTAGGCCACAGGACCAGCTTTGTAAAATAGTGAGAACCGCGTATGGAAAATTGTCCAGCTTAACCTAGTTAGGTTTCACAAAGATGAATGCTGCCATGGGCCAGGGATTTGCCAGTTCTGAGCTGTCAGAGAAGGGTTGCCTTGTATCCACAGTGAGTACATGAACAAATCCTGACACCAAGCCAGCCTGAACTGCACGGACCCTGCTCCTGGGTGACTGCTCAAACCTCACAGGCATTTTTGTTTGCTGTTTCAGCAAATCCTTGGTATTTCACAAGTTCTTCAACAGACCTCAAGAGGGATTCACATTAAATCACTGACGGCTGGGACTAGTTTGTTCCATTTGCAAACTTAATGGAAGTTTTACAAGGAGCTGCTTGTCATAGTACCTTACAGTAAGGAAGTTCCAGGACCTTGTCTTGACCCTCTTCTAATTGCCCCTTGGTAACAGTGACAGAGAGTGCTTTTACAGCTGCTGGTGCTGGGTCTGATCCTTCCTGGGCTTTAAGGCAAAGCTGACATGCTATGAGGGAGTCAATGCCACAGGGTAAATCAATTTTCAGGCAGTAGGTCAAGGGACTCCAGAGAGCAGTCCTACAAACATGAGCATGAGGGGTGTCTGCCCAGGAATAACACCATGTCAGCCTCAGGCAGGGAACACACGGGGAAAACATGGGATCAGTCATTAAATAAATACACTTCCCCTGGCAAAAACAGGAGATGCCTAAGTCAAAACAGATATAAAATCAAAATTACAATGGTCCCACTGGATTTTTGAAAGAAAGAAACGTGCAGTGCCACTGCTCATCATATGGAGCTCTATATGAAAGTTAGAAGCTGCTTTTTTAATTGAACCCAGATTTTTCTAAATGCCCCTTGGAGCTGAGCGGAAATGTATTCAAGTGGAAGTGTCTGGCTCTATCAAGGCTTTATTTTCCCAATCTGACAGGTTAAGAAAAGCTAATAGATAAGCCTTACTCCAGCCAACCACACTCACACATGACATCCCCTCCAAGAGCAAAACAGACAGATCACTGTTCTCATTACTCCACTCATATTTGCCAGACAAGTCTTAGCCAACTAAGAGTGGCTTGAGCATTCAAAAATAAAATAAAAAAAATTAAACAGGTTATAGTAATTTTTCCGTATATGTTCTTTTCCCCACTCAGTATGGTAAAGAGAATGTTAACAACAGGACTATTAAGAAGTTTCTCTTCAAACTGTGATTGCCATAAGCAGTGAAAACTCATCTTCAGCCTACAGTTGTGGGGGTTTTTTACCTTAAAAGAAGCAGAACAAAGACCAGACTGCCGGGCCATGGCAGGACATGTTGCTGTCTCGGTAAGCCCTCCGAGCGCACAGGACAAAATGGCAGCTGTGCCTCAGGGCTCCGGCACGGCAGAGGGGCCGGGGCACGGCACGTACGGCACATTGTGGGGGCTCGTGTTCCACACACACTGAGCGCTCCCTCACGCTTTGTGCTGAAGGATGTACTCGGCACTCCCCTGCATTGTCCCGCCCTGCAGTGCCCGACAGACCTCCCGGGTTTGGCTCTCCACGTCATGGCCAGGCAATGCCGCCATTGCTGGCACAGACCGCCGAACCGACAGCCGTGCCTTCTGATGCTCCACTACCGGCCCTCTACACATCTTTTCCTCTTACAAACAACCTTTCGCCAACAGATTTGTCTTTTCTCTCTCTGCCTGTAACTATTTGCTGTCATTGCTCTTCAACAAGGACTCTGCCTTCCCAAATCTTGAGGGGTTACCACTGAGGCCTTGGATTTTACCAGAGCTTTTCCCACAGAATCTGCCACAACACTGGATCACTGGGGCCCAAAACCAGCATGGCAGTATTTATTCCCACAGAAGACACAGAGCAGACAGGAAAAGAATTAAAGACCAAAAAATTACCTCCCATAAACGCTAATCCTGTACCTGCCCATCGCTCCCGCTCTGCTCCCAGCCTGCCTGGGGCAGCTTCCAGCCACACAGAATAATATAAGCCTACATAATCTTAGTTGGACTCGGCCCTAATAAAAAACAATTTCTTTATTTTCAATAATGCAGATTTTGCTGTGATTTGCATTTGGGTTCTTTGTTTCAAAATCTTTTTGTTGTTCTGGCTGCTAGTGTAAATTTTAAATTAAAAAATCCCTTCTAATGCTCCAGGGTTCTGAAGTGTAGCACTTCTGTCAGAACTGGGACATACATCTCACCAGTGACATTACACAACAAAAGCATTATTTTTCTCCCCTACCCAAATATGCTCTTTGGGTATGGACTGTCACTCTTTGAACAAATATCTGAGTATCTTAAGGACATTGAAAACTCTGGCAATATAAAATATGCAACATACCAAAGAAAAACTTGCTTCTTATTCATTTTAATTAAAGCATTTATTCACTGCACTCACATGTTAAAACTTGTCTTTATTACACTGATGAGTGTAAACCTTCCTAGTTTTGTCCATTGTAATGGAAGGCACCCAGTGATCAATATGGAGCAGGGACCAATCTTTTCAGTTTTGCAACTTAATTTTAATAATGCAGCTGTTGTTACTTATATATATATATATATATATATATATGTTTTTTTTTTTGTGTGCGTATCATTTTTCTATTTTTTTTTTTTTNGCTTCTTATTCATTTTAATTAAAGCATTTATTCACTGCACTCACATGTTAAAACTTGTCTTTATTACACTGATGAGTGTAAACCTTCCTAGTTTTGTCCATTGTAATGGAAGGCACCCAGTGATCAATATGGAGCAGGGACCAATCTTTTCAGTTTTGCAACTTAATTTTAATAATGCAGCTGTTGTTACTTATATATATATATATATATATATATGTTTTTCTTTTAATGTGCGTATCAATTTGCTCTATTTTATTGGATTGGATCTTGCATTTCACCTTCTGTAAGTCATATGACCATTTACAGCCTTCCTTGTTCTATTTGCCATTCTTGGAAAAAATGGAGCTTTATGAATTTGAGATCAAAAGATGTAGTCCCCTTGGCTATTAAAATTTTTCTGAAAGTTAATGTTAATAAAAGAGACCAAAGAGCTTGAAATTAGGGCAACACTCATATTTCTAAACTGCAATACTTTACCTGTAATTGTCCTTCAATTTGCCATGTTTCAAACTACCAAGAGATAAAAACAAGGGATCTTTCAGAGCACCATTTGATAAAGGAAAAAATCAACAATAAGATAAGCGCTGATATAGCAAACATGCACTACAGAGGGGAAAAAGTGGTAAGAGTTCTCAAAACAAGGTACACGCACTCTTAAGTCTCATATTCTCAGATACGGTGTTTCATTATCTGTCCTTTTCCATCTAAGAAAGTAAAATGCTGAGCCAAAATTACTTGGCTTTGTTTCAACATAAATTAAATATGTGGCTTGCTATTTTTGAAACAGTTGCAGAGGGAGACCGTAAGTTAGGTTTGTGCTCAGCTGAGGGTGGAGGTCGTTTTGCATTTCCCTTCTCCTTGCCTCTTTTCTGTTTTGGGAATGTAAAACCATAAACAGTTTGATTGACTTCAAGAGTTCAAAGGCTATAGTGCAGTTTTGACCTTGCTATTGCTAAGAAGGAAGGCAACATCTGCTTCATGTTTCCCCTGTGCAAACTTCATACTATTAGTACTAAAAGTTGCAGAAGTTCCATTATTAACCACTGTACCTTATTTACACACTGGTTTCAAACACACCCTGGTGGGCCAGAAGTGGACAAAGAAAAAAAGAATTCTTGTAAAGCCATTTTAGAAATATCAAAGCAGCACCATTTATAAAACTTGCTCAGAACAATTTCAGCAGTTGCCACACTGAGAAAACACTAAAGTTTTATTTCTCTAGTTTTATCCATGACATTGGCAAAAGATGCCTATTTAGTGCATCACAAACAATTAAGAAACACCCATCCCACTCTGGAGGAAGAAGTGGGACAAAAGTGTGTAAACCAGAGGAGTACAATCTGTAAGCATAACAAATATTTTCAAACAAATCACTCTAAGCTTTGCCCATGAGAAAAAGCTTCAGAACTACTGAAATCATTAGAAACTTTGCTCAAGCTTCTTTGCACCTGGACTATCTTACTCGTCCTGGGGCCTTTTCACCAGGGATGAAGACCCTTGTGCCTGTTTGCAAAATCATCCTCAAACAGGTAACACAACCTACCTCCCTGCTTTCATTTGATCATTCTTCACAACAGTGTTATTGGTAGTCACCAAAGTGATTCTTTTTATGAAAAAAAGACAAGAAGAAAATTCCCAATAGAGGGGAAATCCATATTTAAGGCACAAATTCCCTTTAGACACTAACAGAGAAAGCATGCCTTCCCTACTCAGTTCAGCAGCAGAGCTTTGCCATTTCTATGTTGCCTCTTGCTTTCTAAATCTTGGCAATGTAAATCCCCAATATAACACATGTACCAAAGAACATACCAGATCAGATGAGAATTATGGGTTGAACATCCAGTTGCAGGGGATGCTGCTAATAAAACTTATTAACAGTTTTATCTATGAGAGGGAAGATGTTTAAGCAATTGCAAGTCCCTGAGTAAACACACGGAATAGTTCTGCCCAAGCAGAGGATCCACCACATTGCACTGTTTTATCAAACTCACGCATTTCAATAAATCTATTAAAATATTTTTCTGCAGCTTGCACAGATCTCTTCCTACCTGTCTTCTACAGACACAGCTGAGTTCATACATGGACTACTTATTAGATAGATTGGAACTGTAAAGAAAGGCTGTAGGAGCACACCCTAGGTTTGTAGGCATACTTGCCTGCCACAAAAAATCAA